>SJXQ01000811.1:170935-197000 GCA_006408695.1 Aepyceros melampus | reverse complement strand
TAGGTGAGAAGCCCTACACCTGCCCTCACTGCAGCAGGGCCTTCGCCGACCGCTCCAACCTGCGGGCCCACCTACAGACACACTCGGACACCAAGAAGTATCGGTGTAAGCGCTGCGCCAAGACCTTCTCCCGCATGGCGCTCCTGTCACGGCATGAGGAGGCTGGCTGCTGCGCCCCCTGAGAGGGGAGGGGTGTCCTCCAGGAGCCTGGCGCCCTCCCCTGCCCAGGTGAGGGGCTTCTCTCCAGGGAAGACTCTCATCCTGACGAGAACCTCCGTGCTCAGCCAGCACAAGCGACCCTCAAGCGAGGCTGACGAGGCCAGGTGCCCTGGGTGCCCTCCGCTCCTGACTGACAGGTTCACCTGGGCCAAACACATCCCTGGGGGCCACTCAGGGGCAAGCTACCTCGAGGCTCACCTCCACCTGCCTGGGGGTGGGCCAAGCTGTCTCATGTCACATGTGCACAGGTGCACACTCACAACACGCATCCCCCTGCCTCCTCCTCACTAGGCTGTCCTGAGGAGGGAGCAGCAGGAGGCCCCGAGGTGGGTGGATTCGGGGCAATAAAGAGCCCACACTCCCAATGCGCCAGCCTCTGAGGCTCGCCCAGTCCCACAGGTCCGTGGAGGAGGCTGAGCTCTGATAGGCTGCTGCAGCTGCAGGGCACCTGGATGATCCGGGCTTCTGGCCAGAGTAGGGGAAACTGAGGGGCAAGGGCCTCATGCTGTGCGGTCCTTCTGGGCTGGCAGCCCCAGGTGAGCAGGACGCCTTCCTCAGAAGGATGCGGGGAGAGTTCAGCGCAGACGAGGGATGGGGTGAGGGTGTGAGAGAGCTCCCGAGGCCGCCTGTCTGCGGTGGGCGTATATCTCCTCAAAGCCTAACTCAGAGGACAGTCCGTGCTGTGCCTGCAGCATGTCTACTGACCACCACGGACACCGCTTCACTGTAGCCCCCTGCCCGCGGCCCAAGCCCGTCACTCAGTGTCCAGCCTCCTTCCTGCACGCGCCCTCCTGAGGCTGCAGACTCTCAAACCAGTGAACAGCCCATCTTTGATCCCCACCCAGACACACAGCTTCCCAAACTGACTCAGACGCTGAGACCCCGTTTCCTTGTCATGGGCAGTCACCTGCTGGGCTGGCCCGGCTTCTTGGCAGCGTGTCTTCTTGGTCCATCTGTGCCGGACCCTGCAGGGTGGCGTTCAGGAACCGGGAAGGAAGCCTGAGTCTGGCAGAGATGGGTTGAGTCCTTGACACCAGGAGGGGATGCCTGTTCCTCTCTGCAAGAGGGCTGGTCCCGGCCAAGGGACAGTTAGGCACCTCGGTCCTGCTCCCAGAGTGAAGTCACATGGCAAGTGGCAGAGGCTTCCGCTCTCAGCCTTGAGCCACCAGACCTGCTGACCCCCTTCCCGTGTCCTGTGTGACAGGACCACACTGCCCCCGGCTCTGCACACACAGACCCCAAGGGACACGTAAGGGGGCAACAGTTCCTGGGTGGCTGGTTTGATGATGGCCGTCAGAAGGGACCTGGGGACATGCCAGAGGAACTGGACCTTGGGCTTCTTTGGACCAAGGGTGACCCTGATGAAACTAACCACCCAGGAGAGCCCTGCTCCAGCCTGAACCAGACTGCATCTGCTGACAGAAGGGATGCCTGTTCCTCTCTGCAAGAGGGCTGGTCCCGGCCAAGGGACAGTTAGGCACCTCGGTCCTGCTCCCAGAGTGAAGTCACATGGCAAGTGGCAGAGGCTTCCGCTCTCAGCCTTGAGCCACCAGACCTGCTGACCCCCTTCCCGTGTCCTGTGTGACAGGACCACACTGCCCCCGGCTCTGCACACACAGACCCCAAGGGACACGTAAGGGGGCAACAGTTCCTGGGTGGCTGGTTTGATGATGGCCGTCAGAAGGGACCTGGGGACATGCCAGAGGAACTGGACCTTGGGCTTCTTTGGACCAAGGGTGACCCTGATGAAACTAACCACCCAGGAGAGCCCTGCTCCAGCCTGAACCAGACTGCATCTGCTGACAGAACACAGGCCCTGAGGAGGAAGCCACACTCGTGCTCCCAGGCCTGCTGCTCCCCTCACAGGAATCAGCCTCCCTCGAGGGGCAGATGGCAGGAACCGGACGTTTCCCTTGAAGGAAACGTGCCCTTTGCTGGGGTGGCTGTTGCAAACCCACAGAGCGGGGCCCTCAGACCACAGAGAATGATTCCCCCACAGGCCTGGAGGCCGGAAGTCTGAGGCTGAGGTACCGGCCAGGCTGGTCCCTTCTGGGGCCCCAGGCCTCTCTTAGCTTCTGTTTTGCTGACTCCTGACATTCTGTGGCTCATGGAAGCATCACCTCCATCTCTGCCTCCGTCTCTTCACGTGTGTGCCTGTCTCTGTATCCGGATCTCCCCTTTTTATAAGGACACCCGTCAGACTGGGCGAGGACCCACCCTGATGACCTCCTCTTGACAACATCCGCAAAGACCCAGTTTCCAAGTGAGGCCGCGTTCTGAGGTTCCTTGGGGTCAGGACCTCAGTATATGACTGGGAGCACTGTTCACCAGTGCTCCAACAGCTGATGACGACACCATTTGCCCAGAATGCCTGGTGGGTCCCTGTTCCCCTCAGGCACGAAGGGTCGAGGCGGCAGCCATCTCACAGCCAACTTACTAGGAACACCTTGCCAAAGGCGGCACGAGCCCACCCCCGCGGCCCCCTCTGGAGCTTGCTGATGCCTGACCCCACCTCCTCTCCGCTGTCCTGGTCAGGGCCCCACTGCGGGTGAGAAGGGGCCTCTGGCCTACAGGGACGCCCCACCCCCACCCCGCACCATCTCCTGAAGTACCCGGGCTGCTGCTGGGGGGGGGAGGTGGGCAGCCCAGGGCTCAGGAGCCTCTGCTGGTTCCTGGCAAAGGCTGAGCTCCAACTGCACTTGTGTTTGTGTCCGACCACCGCACTGGATGGCTTTTTTTAAAATGGCATCCAGATGCCTGAAGGAAGCTATATTGTAAATTGTATTCTATTTCTGAGCACCAATATCTAAATGAAGCCGATGCACCTGTTGGGGATGGAGGAAGGGAATTTCACAAGCCTAAAATAAAGTACCATGTTTGCCCTTCTGTGCTGGCCCATGGAAAATGCTCTTATATTTATATCTGGGCTGGTGGAGGGTGGGTTGGCAGGCAGGGTGAAGACAGGCCCGGGCACCTGCCAGGGAGCCAGCGCGGAATGAATGGGGGAGACGCTCCCCTCCGAGCAGGCGGCTGCAGTCAGCACACCGCGTCCCTGCCACGGGGCCACGTCCCCTCTGGCCACTCAGGTCTCACGGCTTCCCACCTCTCTGTTCCTCGTGGTTCTGCCTGGTCAGCAGCAGCACTGACCTAGGACACTCGCTTAGTGTTCGGGTTTCTGGAGCCCACTCCCAATACCCACGGGAGGGGATCAGGAAGGGGTCCAACCCTCACTCACACTTGACCCCACGTGAGGTGGGGCACTGCTATCTGGGTCTCCTGCCCCCCACCTGTAGGCTTTCTTTTCTCTACCCAGATTTTTATGTCACACTTTCTCTTTTCTCCCTTCAGAAGGCCTTTGATCACACTGCTCCATGCACGCTGTCAGTGCCCTCTCCAGGGCGTGAGACCGGGTCAGGGGACAGGAGCCCCAGGACCTGAGGAATAGGAAGCAGGTGTTTTGGAGGCGGTGGGCAGTCTGGGCAAAAGCAGGAGCCTAAGAAATCCACAGGATACTGGACAAGAGAATTGGGGTGGGGGGCGGCATCTGCACTGTATGAAAAGTGCTCCCGGGAGGCGCGTGAGGGGTGGCAGACAAAAAACCCCTGGGGCTGCCTTCTGACTGGGACGCTAGCGCCCGGCTCATGGCTCAGGTCCCAGGACAGGTGTGGGAGGGATGCCCGGCCTCCTGGGGGCCCAGCTGTCCCCCACTCCCTGTTAAGACCTCTCTCCTGAATCTGCAGATGCACTAGGGTGCCCAGAGGCTTCCATAAATATTGGGTTGGCCCAGAATATTCCGGGGGTTCTCTGGAAGTTTGAAAATAGCCCACTGGTTACTATCTATACTCAGAGAGCCCACTCCTGGCCTCCACTTGGTGGCTAAGTATAGCTCCCTGGCAAAGTTCAGTGGAACAAAAGTTTCCAACCTCCATCGCCTTGCAGATGGCGGAGCATTCCAGGGAGAGCACCACGGCAGCCAAGACCAAGAGGTGCCAGGGAGAGGCTGGGACCTGGGCGCGGCGGGCGGCACCCCTCCCTGACTCGGGAGTCTGTGGGCCTCTGCTGGCAAATGCAGAGTCCTTGCCAGGTGGGCAGTGAGGCGCCTGTGTCTGGAGAAAGTAGGGGAGCCTCTGCTGCAGAACTCAGGAGGGGCCAGGAAGATATGGCAGCCAAGGAGACATGAGACACCAAAAATACAACACAACTGCTCATTCTAGGGAGACCCTCCACCCTTAACCTCTCCCGGATGCTGTGTCCATTCCTGACCACCAAGTTTCAGCTCCAGTGCACCTCTCCTCCCAGCTGCCTCCGCCCGGCCCACTGAGCCGCTGGAGAGGTGGTCTGGCAGATGCCCAAGCATCCATCCCCAGGTGCCCACAGAGCTCTGGGCAGAGCTAGAGGACAGGAGGGCAGAGGCAAGAGTGGAGGGGGCTCCCACCAGGGTCCATCCTTGGGTATAATGTAGAATAGACAACGGTCCTCCCGTGGGTCAGTCAGAGCCTCTGATTGGGTTTCACAGCCCGCTCTCCCCAGGCTGACCCCTCCCATGCCTCCACCCCTCAGGGCGGCTCTTCCGTCCCCCATAAGGATGGCCTGGAACTAGTGCTCAGGAAGAAGCAGAATCACTTCAGTTGTTGCTTGGAGCTCAAACACCTGCCACCTGTCCTCCCCTTGGGAACAGGCCTGGGGCCCAGGACACAGTCACACCTGCGCTTCAGAAATGGGAGGCTGCAGGAAGGTGGGTCACGGAGCCCAGGGGCTCTTCTGTGAGCGCTGCAGGGCAGCCTCTGAGATGTAGCGGCTTGGGACCAGTCAGGAAGAGCCCGAGACTGAAGACAGTCAGGTGACCCTGCTGGGCACTGGGGAGGCACGGCCAGCCAGCCGGCCGCTCAGCTCTGGTCACCTCAGGGGTCATCTACCTCCTTCTCTTGCAGAACCTAACCCACTCTCCTATACCAGCAGTTCTTCAGGTGGTCAGCAGACCAGGGGCTGCACTGGGGGAGGCTGGTTACAGTCACCATACCCGTGGGCAGTGCAGAAGCTGGGGCTGCACTGCCAGAGGCTCCACACACACCAGGGCACCACAGTTCACCACTACCTACCCACACAAAGCACATCAGCTTCAGGACATCTTCTGTCCCCGAGTCCTGGTCCCTCTGAGCTTCTGAGTGAAGAACTACACGTGCCAGTGACAAGCATTTGTGCTTTCGAGAAAAAAATGGCAATTTTGGAAATGGCTGTCTTCCCTAAAAGCTTGGCAGTTTCCCAAGTTTAAAGACTTTTCAGATGAGAGTTTCTGATACTATAAAATGAAACTTGTTGGCATTTGGAAGCTCTGCTTAGTCAGTGAAGCAGTATTTTCCAAATGACCAATGTAGATGCCACAAAGCCCTGCCCACACCTAAGACAAAGCAGCAGACAGACCAGCAGAGCACGGAAGCCCACTGCCCAGCGCCAGGATCAGGTGCACCCGGAGGAGATCTTGTCCTTTCCAACCAGAGCCGTGCTGTCGGAAAGCGGTTGCAGTGCAGCCCACCCATCAGGCAGAGTGCTACAAGGAGAATGTTCATGGGGCCAAACGCGAAGACGTGCAAACACTACCACTCCTCACTACAGCTTTGTCTCAGAAAATAGCTACTGTTCACAAAATGTTGAGGTGTGATGGGTTTATTATGATTATTTTTAATAAACTTAATGAACAAAATCTTTAAGAAACTTAGCACATTTAACTTCTGAAGCAGGTAAAAATAAATGGGAGCCCCCCTGACACCTCACTCTTTGGGGTCCTCAATCGTCTGTGAGGGTGTGAGAGTCCCTGAGACGCACAGCGTGGGAACCCCTGTCCCTCGTGTGACCCTGGCGTGTGAACGTGAGCTCTCGGGGCTGGAGCAGCAGGTGGGCAGCCGGGGAGGAGCTGGGCGGTGGGCCCATCGCTCCAGGGGAGCCATTGGCTGGTCACGTGGGGGTGACTCTGCCTAGATGCTTTCTGCTTTATTCACTGACTCTGGGAACAACTCTGAGGTCATGTGACTTCCTCACCCCTGTATTCACCTTCCTGACCCCACAGTCACCCAGTTCCACCTCCCAAGCCTTTCTCAGACCAGCATCTTCACCTTGACCCTCATAGCGTTCACCACAGTCCACATTCTTGCGATTTCTCAGGCTGACAGCAGAAGAATCTTCCCGGCCCTCAGGTCCATCTTCCATCCAGCCACCACCCTGCATGCCAATGCAGCTCCACCACCCGCTCACCCAGCGCTGCTCCAACCTCAGACAGGCTGTCTGTCTGTCCTGCAGCCTCAAGTTCAAGCCCGACATCCTTGGCAGCACGTATGAAACCACTCTCCCAGATGACCTCCGCCGTGCAGTGGCAGCCTGCATATCCATGCCTGACCTCTACCAGATCCTGGACAGACACCTGACAACCATAAAGGGAAGGAGAGAATAAATGGAACAAGCGACCTCGACGTAACCAGACTCTCCTCCCCTTTTAAATCCAGCTATTGGGGCTTTTCCCAGCCTTGGAGAGGGGTCTGCTCTCTTTAGCACAAATGGAATAACCATCATTAGCCCCAGGAGGCCTGCAAAGCAGTCTCCTGGGTTATCCAGGCCATAGGAATCAAGCCCCAGATCTATTTACAGGGGCGGCTGGGGTGCTGGACCACACATGCGGGCATCTGCAAGCAGGTGAGTTGGGTGCATGTGTCCCTTGATGAGGGGAATAGTTTCCACAGTCAGTGGCTCAGGCGGGGAGGCAGGAGTGTGGGCAGATGCCATCTGCCTGTCCCGGCTGGCCAGGCCTCCCCACCTTGTGCATACAGTATGTGATACCATGTCTGGAGCTCTTGCTTGGGAGAGCTGGAAGTGATGGACTCCGTGTAACTTACTCCTGATTTAACCAAATGCACAGTTTTTCTGAAGTGCGACTGCACTTACTTGAGAGCTCCTTTGGGGATGAAGAATGACCGGCAGTTACTGCAGATGCACGGGGCAGGGCAATGACATGATCTGTCTTGTGTTTTTGTCCCCTATAAGGGAGGATGCTGGCACAGAGAGCCTGAAGCAGCTTGCCCGGAGTCACACAGTGGGCCTATGGTAGAGCTGGGATTTCCAGCTCCAGGGTCCTGGCTCCTAAACCACACTGCTGCTCAGTAAGCAATTTTGAATTTCCTTTTACTTGGAAATCAGAAATAAGGCACTACATCAGAATGGCAGATACTGTTTTTAACCCAGGGCCACGGTGTGGGGTGAGATGGTCAGAAGGGGCTGGGAGGGTGTGCAGGGAGGTGAGCTCTGGAAGCCATGGGGAAGGGACCCTCGTGCCTGGCCGGGGGAGAAGGAAGGGCTTGCAGATGGAAGCAGGCCGGAAGGAAGCCACTCAGAGCTGACCAGAGTTTGGGAAACAAGACAGAAAGGCAGAAGAAAAAGAGGAGAGGGAAGTCGGAGTGATGGGTTCGTGTGTGAGTGTGTGTGTGTGTGTTGTGTGTGTGTGTGTGTCGCTCAGTCGTATCTGACTCTTTTCAGCCCTATGAACTATAGCCCACTAGGCTTCTCTGTCCATGGAATACCCCAGGCAAAAACACTGGAGTGGACTGCCATTCTCTTCTCCAGAGGATTTCCCTGATCCAGGGATCCAACCCTGGTTTCCTGCATTGCAGGCAGATTCTTTACCGTTTGAGTTACAGGGAAGTCCTAACTCACAGGAATACTTTGTAATTCAAGAGGGTGATGGGTCCATAGAAGAGCTTGAACAGATCCTGAGGCAGGTGACTGTGGTATGCTCACAGCGGGTGTGGGGCTAAAGGGGACACAGGGAAGCAGCCCGCAGTACCGTGCGCACAGCAGGGCCCCCCTGTAGACACGGTCAGCCCTCGGCTCTGGGCCACTCCACCCAGAGCCTTTCCTCTGGATGGGAATGTCCCCAGGGACTCACAGAAAGACCCAAAGCTGAGCACAGAACGTGATCGGGGATGATTATGTTTGCAAGCAAGGTCAGTGAACCATGGCCTAGAAGCCAAACCCAGCCCTTCCCACTTACTTCTGGACAGCCCATGAGCTGAGGATGGATGTGTCCAAAAAAAGCAGAAGACACAGCAGCATTATTCACAGTGGTCAGCAGGTGGATGAATAAAGCATGGTCCATCCGTACAAAGGGACACTCCTTGGCAATAAAAAGGGAGGAAATCATGACACACACCACATGGGGGTGTCCCCTGAGGACATGATGCTCAGTGACATAAACCAGACACAAAAAGGCATGTGCTGTACGATTCCACTGATACAGGGACCACCTAAAGGAGTCACAGTCACAGAGACAGCAAGTAGATGGTGGCTGTGGGGGGCTGGGGAAGGAGGGGTGGGGGGAGGGAGGGGTTTAGTGGGAAGAGAGTCTCAGCTTGAGAAGGTGAGGGAGTTCTGGAAGCAGACAGAAGTGATGGCTATACCACAACATGAATGCTCCTAAAGCCTCTGAACTGTACACTTAAAAATGGTTACAATGGAAATTTTAAAAAATTCTGTTAAAAAAAAAGTACCAAAAAATCAAAAGATTTTGTGGCCAGAAAATATTCTATGAATGTCATGCCTCCCTGTCTCTGTCACAACGCATGGAGACCTGCTTGCTGTGCAGGCTCAGGGTACAAGTCCTGGGTCTTTAGAGATCACCAAGTTCAAGGCCTTAATCTCCAAGGCCAAGATACTAAGTCCTGAGGAGTTCAGGAGATGATGAAAAGGACAAGAAGAAATGAGGTGGGGGGTGAAGTCTGGGGCTCTGGGCCCTTCTCACTCTGAACAGGTGCTCCCAACCAGTGCACAGGAGGGTTTGGCTGCCTGCTGGCTCCCAGCTCGGCCTGAGGAAGAGATGGACTTCCTCCTGGAGGGATGGTGCGCTCCTGTTCAGTCCCAGAATGTCCCTCCCACCTTCCGCTGGCACACCGCCCCGCTTGCGTCACTCTTTGGTGCCCCGGCCACCTCAGCCTCCACTGCCAACTCCTCTCACACACTCACCGCAGCCCATGCTGTGGGCATCACCTGTGTTACCGCAGGGTGGAGTCTGCCTGCACCTCCGCACAGCCACCTCTTCTGTGTCAGATTACCCTCGCCCCCACAGTAATCTCCTAGAAGACTCCCTCCCTTTCTCTCACTGCCACGCTCTGTGGTATTTCACCCCCAGATTCCAAAAAGAGCGTCGCTGCTGAGGGTCTCCAGGGTGGACTGAATTGAAATGAAAGGGCAGTAAAGAAAACTCGACACATCATCTTTTCGAGTCACCTCCTGTCCATTAAGTTCCTGGAGGGAGCATTGCTCTGCTGTGGAAACACTTCTCCGTGGCTTGGAAAGTTACACACCGGGTTGGTCTGACTACAGAGCCCCTGTGTGTCCTGGGCTCTTTGTTACTCGTGGTGTGGCCCTCGACTAGCAAGCTTCTGCCGTCAACACCCGGAACACGAGCTACATAGGCAGTCTTCCAGAACTCCTAACTCAGAATCAGCATTTCAAAAGCTCCCTGGGTGACTGGTACTCACACTAATGTTTGAGCAACACCATACCGTGTGCTCTCTTAGCAACACTGAGAAATCACTGCAAATGAAAGGAAATCTGGGAAAGCACATCAAAACCACAAGGAGACACGACTCACACCTCACGGCCGTTAGGGAGTCTGAGCGAAAAAGGAAGGAAAGGAAAGAATAAGTGTCAATGAGGACACAGGAAATGGAAGCTGGGGACTTTGGTGGGGAGGTAACATGGTGCAGCAGCGTGGAAAAAAACTGGAGCTTCCTCAGCAAATTAAACACAGAATTGCTGCATGACTCAGAAACTCTACCTCTGGGTGTATACCCCAAAGAACCAAGTAAGAGGAACTTTAACAAGAGACAGTGGACACCCACGTTCACAGCAGCGTTACTCGCCAACAGCCACGGGGTGGAAGCAACACAAACACCCACAACAGATGAGTGGATAAGCAACACGTGGTCCATCCATACAATGGAATATTACTCAGCCTTAAAAAGCAGGGACATTCTGGCATCTGCTACAACATGGATGAACCCTGAGGACATTATGCGCAGTGAAATAAGCCAGACACAGGATTCCACTTACATGGGTCCCTAGTGCAGACAAATTCAGACACAGAGAGTAAAAGAGTAGCTGCCAGGGCCTGGAGGAGGAGATTCACAATCAGTGTTTACTGAGCATAGAGTCTCAGTTTGGGAAGAGGAAAAAGTTCTGGAGATGGACGTGGGGATGACTGCACATCGATGTCACTACACTTACTGCCACTGAACTGCACACTTGAAAATGGTTAAGGACTTCCCTGGTGGGTCCAGGGGTAAGACCTGTGCTCTCAAGGCAGGGGACTTGGGTTCAATCCCTGGTCAGGGAACTAGATCCCACATGTTGCAACCAAGACCCAGAGCAACCAAATTTTTTTTTTTTTAAAGGAAAAGGTTAAGAAGGTAAATTTTATGTTACATATTTTACATTTAAAAAAATGCTTTGAAATAAGACAGGAAGTCTGAGGAAGATTGTGAGAAACGCTCCAGGCTCTGTTCTTGTCCTGCAGCTTTGACACTTCAGGCTGACTCCTTGAGGTGTCAAGGCATCTACCACATCTCCATGAAACACATTTTCATGGAGCAAATCAGAACACGTGACCATCTGCAAAAGCTTCTGTCCTTCGGTTTATCACTCCCACTATGGCAGAACAGGCATTAACCCACATCTAGTTTACAAAAAGCCCCAGAAATAGAGGTCCTGTGATAAGCTTATCTTCTACATGCTTGAAGGCTGACTGTTAGAAGAACAGGGGCTGACGGTGTCAGCCTGGGGTCTATGCCCAGCCCTCTTTCAGGGGGCTTGTTTGTTCAAGGTTCCCCACTACACAAATGCACAGTCAGGCACTTATACCCATGTGTTCAACTGTGAGCATGGTTCACATGATCATAACACTGAGAACATTACCTGTAATGGGGAGGATGGATTGTGGTGGGGATAGAAAACAATTCCTCATTTCTGCTTGGTCACAATCAAAAGATGCCATCGAAAACGATAATAAGGAAGGAGAAAAAGAAAGAGGGAAACAAGTAGGCTGTTTAGAAACATGGAGGAAGGGGCTTCCCTGTGGTTGAGAATCTGTCAATGCAGGGGATGCGTGTTCAATCGCTGGTCCAAGAAGATCCCACATGCCACGGGGCAACTAAGCCCATGTGCCACAACTACTGAGCTGGCACTCTAGGGCCCATGCTTCAAAGAGAAGCCACCACAATGAGAAGCCCATGCACCGCAACTAGAGAGCAGCCCTCGCCAGATGCAACTAGAGGACATGCAGCAATGAAGACCCAGTGCAGCCGAAACAGTCATTAATCAAAAAAGAAAAGTAACAGGAAGGAAAATAACAGATGTAAAAGTGGCTGCCTTTGGACTCCCCTGGCAGTCCAGTGCAGGGGACACAGTTTCCCTTCCATCCCTGGCCTGGGAAGGTCCCACCATGGGGCAACTAGGCCTGTGCTCTGCAACAGAAGCTACCAAAATAAGAAGCCTGACCACGACCAAGAGTGGCCCCTGCTCGCCGCAACTAGTGAAAGCATGCGCCCAACAATGAAGACCCAGTGCAGCCAAAATACGTTAAAAGATAAAAGTGGCTGCCGAACCTAGGGGTTAGCATAGAAGAGTGTCTGCTAATTCTCTCTTTAAATCAAGTACATGTAATACTGTCTTTGTCTTAGTTTGTTCAGGACACTGTAACAAACAATACCACAGACTTGGGGCCTTAAACAACCACCCCTGAGTTCTCACAGTTTGGAAGCTGGAAGTACGAGATCAAGGTGCTGGCAGGCTTGGTGTCTGACGAGAGCCCCTTTCTGGATCATGATGGTACCCTCACCTGGAGAAAGGGTGAGGAGCTCTGTGGGATCTTTTATGAGGGCGCCATCCCCATAACCTCATCACTCCCAGAGGTCCCCTCCTAACACCATCATACTGGGGGTTAGGTTTCAACATATGAGTGTGGGGTGACACATTTCATTCTATAGTCAATACTTAAATTATGAACAATAAAATGAAGTCCCCCAGGTGAAGTCCCCCAGAGTGGACACCTGGCACAGTACTTGGTGCAAAACAGATGGCATCATGAACCTGTGAGATATCCCTTCATCACTGCCACACACTGTACAAATCACTGACACTCATAGGCGACCTTGCTTCTACAGTTCAGAGAATACACTGCGACCACTGTCCAAAGAAATGCACCAACAGCTCTTTAAAGGAGTTTTAATGGGTCTGCATGAAACAAAACAGCGACTCCAAGAAAAATGTAACAACCATCAGAAACACAACTGAAAACAGTGAGATACCATTTTTCACGGGTCAGGTGGACGGGAACTGCTGTGCTGGGGAAGGTTCCAGATCCCTTACTTTGGTAGCTGGGATCAATGAAACTTCCAGTGGGAACTTGCCAAGAGCTATCAACTTTACCTCAGGTACATCCTGCTAGGCCCAGCAATTCCAATTTCAGGGATTTATCCTAAAAAAGGACTCAACACTTGCGCAAGAAAGCTGCTTGTGTCCCAAGACTGGTAACAACTTCATTGTCAACCAACAAGGGACCAGCTGGACAAGTTATGGCAAACGGAGATCTTCAGGATGGTCTCTAAAAAACACCTCATCAGAAGAAAGCTATTTGCTGATGCCTGCAGGAACAGAACCGGGGCGCTGCGCTCCTATCTTCACTGAAAACGGAATCATTTTAAAGCCAAAAATAAATTTTTACAAACAGAAGGGGGAAACTGGGAGTTACTGTGTAAAGAATAGAATTTGACCTTAGGAAAATGAAAAAGTTCTAGAGTTGGAGAGTGGTGATGGTTGCCCAACAATGTGAAGGTATTTAATGCCACAGAATTGCAAGCTTCAAAGTGGTTAAAATGGTACATTTTACAGCAATAAGATTAATTATAAATGTGGCAACCCACTTCAACAGGGAAGCCCGGCGTGCTGCAGTCCATGGGGTCGCAAAGAGTCGGACACGACTGAGCGACTGAGCTTTAACCCTGAAAAGAGAACCCCAGCTGGTACGGAGCTTTAAAAGAGGGGGGCAGGGCTGGAAAGTACCTATTCCGAAGAAGTTCCTCCCTTAGCAGCCCCTCACCCAGGAACTGGTTGGTGAGGGGGTGGGGAGTCTGTGGGAACCCCGGGCGGCGGGGTAAGGGGAAGCTCGGGCAGCCGGGCTGAGGGAAACTCGGGCGACGGAAACTCAGGGCCGCCGGGTGAGGGGAATTTCGGGCGGCTGAGTGAGGGAAACCAGGGCGGCGAGGCGTGGGGGACCTCGGGCGGCGGAGGGCGTGTCTTACGCGCTGAGCGCGGCATTCACCTAGAGTCTTCACCTGGACCCCTCGGCGCAGGCTGGGAACGGCACCGCCAGGCGCCTGCGCGGAGCTCGAGCCTGCGCGGACTTCGCCTGAGCGTCGGGGGGCGGGGGGGTCGGAGGCAAACCAATCCCTGCGCCTGCGCAGAGTCGGCGCGCGTTTTCGGGCCAGCGGGGGCGGGCTCAGGGTCGCCAGCTTATCTTCCGATGCCACTCGTTGGCTGAGAGGTGGGGCATGGGCCAGGCCCGCCTTTAATTGGGCGACACGCGAGCAGGTGGGGCGTTGAAGACCAATCGCCGCTCCCGCTGCGGCGCGGGTCTGGAAGGCCGGCGGCCGTGGGTTGGGGTTGCTCTGTTCTTCGGCCATGGCCTCAGAGAAGCCGATCGTGGTGGTGACTTGCACCGCGCCCGTCAACATCGCGGTCGTCAAATACTGTGAGTGGTGGGCTCGTGAGGCACAGGATGTGGCGCCCCTGCGGACAGCGATACTGAGGCTGGGAGGGGCTTGTTTGGGCGGTAGACCGGATCCCCGGACAGCGGCAGGTGGGCTGGGCCCTCGAGCGGACGTGATTATGGGTCCGCGTGCAGATGTGGGGACCCTCCCGCGGTGCGATCGCGGAGCTGGGCACCACGTGCAGCCAGAAGACCTGGGGACGTGTTTCATACAAGACGCCCGGCCCCCATGGGGGCTTGATTTCCACGGCCACGCCCACCCTGCCACCTCCACCTGCTCTCGGTGTCTGTCTTGTTCAGGTCTCAAGAATGCTCCTGGGATTGGCTCCTCTCCCTCACTAGTTTCTGGAGAGTCATCTGCGTGAATCTTGGAGTCCCCAGCGGGGAGGGGCCACAGTTTGCTTGACAATATGCCTTTGCAAGGCAACTGGGCTGTTTCCAGTTTGGATCAATTATGGGAAAAGCTGCTGTAAACTTTTGTGTACAGGTTTTTGTGTCAATGTAAATTTTCATTCTGGATAAATGCCCGGGAGCACACTTGCTAGGCCATAGAGTGGTTGCATGTTTGGTTTTTTAAAGAAACAAACTTTTCCTATTTGGCTGTACCATTTTCATTCCCGCCAACCACATATAACCGTATGGGTGACCCAGCTTTCTGGCATGCGTTGTCACCAGCTGTTATTTTAGCCATTCTGATGGTGACATCGCACTATGGCTTTAGCTTCTTTCTTCTGCTGCTCAGTGATGTTGAACAGCGTTCCGTGTGCTCATTTCCTCTCCGTGAGTCTTAGGTGAAATCTCTCTTCAGCACTTTCATCCACATTCTAACTGAACTGTCTGCTTTTTACCATTGAGTTTTGAGAGTTCGTTTTGTATTTTAGATAATAATCCTTGCTACATACAAGATTTGCAAATATTTTCTCCCACCATGTAGCTTCTCTTTTCATCCTCCTAACAGAGCCTTTCAAAGGGTTGAAGTTGTTAGACGGTGGTGGGGGCCAATGTGTCATCTTCTCCATCCTTGGTAGCAAGTCAGAGACGTCTTGATTCTAGTCCTTCATCCTGAGGAGTGTTAACTATGTTTTTTTCCTAAAAATGTTAAGCTTTTACATTTTAAATTGAAGTCTGATCTATTTTGAGTACTTTTGTTTGAGACATGAGACTGAGGCGTGGCTATGTTGGGCCATGGATGTCCAGTCACCCAGTGGCATTTTCAGAAGAAGCCGCACACCTCCTCCAAGGAACTGCTTTTGCACTTTTGTCAGCAAGCAACTAGGCATGTTTATGGGGGATCATTCTGGGTTCTCCTGGGTTACCCACCAGGATTCATTCTCCTCATGTCCTGTAACTGTCCGCTACCCCAAAGACGAAAGTGGGGACCCTTTTGTCCCCACCTGTGCCTAACAGTGGATCTGAAATTTTGGACTTTCTGGAAGGTTTTCCGCATTTGCTGTGTTATGCAGGAGTGGAAGAGCTCAACAGAAGTGGGGGTAATTCCAGAGTGTCTCCAGGGGTATAAGCAGGGAGATTTAATAAATTTTCAGTAAATGGGGCTTCTTCTGTTTGGGAGGGAAAGGGAAGAGACTTAAATCAGGGCACTCAGCACTCGGCAGGCACTCCAAGACTACTTGCTGATGAGTGAAAAACAAAACAGAAGCAGTGAAGCAAGGGGATGGACTCGCCTCCAGCTTTGCTCTCAGGAGCTAAATGAAGTGGGGAGCAATTGATGAGGGATTCCTGAAGGCAGGGCACAACAGGAGGAGGACTTAGACTGTGCAGTGAAAGAGCAAGATCCAGGCAACTTGGGGATCTATGGGGTGGCGGTGGCGGTGGGGAGGGGCGGGGCACTGGTGAGCAAGAGCAACAGGGTGCTGGTGGACTGGGCTGGGACACTGACTGGCTTTGCGGTGGGCCATCTGTTCCAGGGGGAAAGCGAGATGAGGAGCTGATCCTGCCCATCAATTCCTCTCTGAGTGTCACATTGCACCAGGATCAGGTGAGCATGGGTTGATGATATACAGTGAAAAAATATTTACAAAACCCCTGTTTACAGATGGTAGCAGTACATCTCCAGCCAACGAACGCCATCCGTCCCATCGCCCACTGCGAGGTGTGCTCAGCACACGGGCACGTACATGCTGAGCCCTCCTAGGACGTCCCTGCCCTGCATTCTCTGCTGGGAGATGGGCATGTGGGCCCTGCCTTTGTAGTGGACACCCATGGGGCGTCCCCACCACTCAAGCCCGGCCTGCCTTGGCCTCCACCTCCACGTCCCTGTTCTCTAGCAAGGCCACTGCCCTGAGTGGGCAACCAAGAGGGACCAGGGGAGGAAAGGCCCCACAGAAAGGGGAGCTTGGCTGGCACCCACCACTGAGGTGCCCTGCACTTTCTTTCCCAGTTAAAAACCACCACGACGGCCGCCATCAGCAGGGACTTCACAGAGGACCGGATTTGGCTGAATGGCCGAGAGGAGGATGTGGGGCAGCCTCGCCTCCAGGCCTGCCTGAGGGAGAGTGAGTAGGGTCCTTGGGGATGCTGGGGTTAGGACAAGCCTGCCCCTACCCCTGTGCCGCCTCCTCGCGCTGGGCGGGTGTGAGCACATAGAAGGCGCTGCCGTCACCTGCCCCCTCCCCACCTCACACCTCAGGGGCCGCCATGCTTGTCAGCCTGGCCAGGTCTGGGCCTGGGGTCTCCTGAGAAGGGGGAGGTCTGTGTAAGGAGCTGGGGCAGAGGCCAGTCCCCCTGTGCTGACTCAGGCGTCATCTCCCATCCCCGCAGTCCGCCGCCTGGCTCGCAAGCGGAGGAGTGATGGCCATGAAGATCCACTGCCTCTCAGCCTCAGCTACAAGGTGCACGTGGCCTCGGAGAACAACTTCCCCACGGCTGCAGGCCTGGCCTCCTCTGCTGCAGGCTATGCCTGCCTAGGTGGGTGCCCCGGGACAGGTCCCTCGCCTGCTTGCCCTGCACACGAGGCCACGGCCTCAGCCATGTCGCACCTCTGAATGCTGAGATATTCTGGGGGCTCTGAGGGGAGGACCCAGCACCTGACAAAATCCCCCTCAAACTGGCTTAAACTAAGTGGGGGTGATCTCTTGGCTTACGTAGCAGAACCCCAGGGCTGTGGCCAGCTCCAGGCTCTCAGATGGCCTATTAGGAGCCCACCTTGCTTCTTCGGAACCCCTGCTCTGCCCTGCCCTCCTGTGGCTCACTCCCTAGCAGGACCCCTCCCCCAAGCTGGAGGCACAGCTGGTCACCACAGCAGTGGGTGGCTGGGTCACGTCCTCCACGTAGCCCTGAGACCAGTGAACCAGGGCAGACAGCTTGCCTTGTGGACCCCCCAGGGCCGCATCCCAGCATCATGCTCTTAAGAAGTCCTGGCCTACGCCCAGCACTGCCAGCAGCCCCAGGCCTCCTGGTCCCCAGGGGGCTCCTCCTCCCGGCAGCTCATGTACCCTGAGAGCCCTCTGTGGAGGCTGAGCCTGTGAGCACGGGGGTGCTGACTGCCAGCCATGGAGCTGAGGGCCGAGGCTCCATCCCCCAGGTGCCCCCCTTCTCTGCCACTGAGCACAGACCACACCCCACCCCCAGCCTATCTGAGCCTCCTCCACCTCCACCTGCAGCCTACGCCCTGGCCCGGGTCTATGGGGTGGACAGCGATCTGTCGGAAGTGGCCCGCAGGGCTCAGGCAGCGCCTGCCGCAGCCTGTACGGTGGCTTCGTGGAGTGGCAGATGGGGGAGCGCCCCGACGGGAAGGACAGTGTTGCCCGTCAGGTGGCCCCTGAGTCACATTGGCCGGAGCTCCGAGTCCTGATCCTCATGGTGAGTGGGGGGCCCAGCTGGGGTCGAGAGGGCCTTCCCAGGCTCCCTGGGCAGCGGGCACGGTGAAAGCCTCCCTCCCTTGCCCCAGGTGAGCGCTGAGAGGAAGCCAGTGGGCAGCACAGCAGGCATGCAGACCAGCGTGGAGACCAGTGCCCTGCTCAAGGTGAGGCCAGCGGGCGGCTGGGCGGGCGGCTCCTCAGGGGTGCTCAGAAACCAGGCTCCATGGCTCCACGCAGCTCATGGGTTGGCCATCTGCCTTGCAGTTCCGGGCAGAAACACTGGTGCCGGCGCGCATGGCCGAGATGACCCGCTGCATCAGGGAGCGCAACTTCGAGGCCTTTGGCCAGCTGACCATGAAGGACAGCAACCAGTTCCACGCCACCTGCCTGGACACCTTCCCGCCCATCTCCTACCTCAGTGACACATCCCGGCGCATCATCCAGCTGGTGCACCGCTTCAATGCTCACCACGGGCGGACCAAGGCAGGTGCGGGGCTGGGCGCCCCAGGCAGGCTTCACGGAGCCTGCTTTGCTGGGGGCTGCGTCTCCATCTCACTCTCATTGGTGGCACAGCGCCCATGTTGGAAAAACTCCACTCCCCATCTTGAGTGGGTGGCCTGTGGGTCCTGGAAGCTGATCTGAGCCCATCTGACCACCTGGTTTCAGGTAGCGTACACTTTTGACGCGGGTCCCAATGCCGTGGTCTTCACCCTGGACGACACCGTGGCTGAGTTTGTGGCTGCTGTGAGGCACAGCTTCCCCCCTGAGTCGAACGGAGAAAAGTGAGTTGCAGGCCCCCATCCAGGAGGCTGTGGCTGGCAGCAACTATGAGGACCACAGGCAGTGTCCCCACATGCGTGCCTATGTGGCTGTGGATGCTCGCCACTTGGCCCAGCCCTAGGGGCACGTGCCTGTCTCTGGCGGCTCCTGTGATGACGAGTGCATCTGGATTTCTCCCTCCCAGCTGTTTAACGGGCCCTGTTCTCATTGTGGGGACACTTGACCCACTAGGGATGTGAGAAGCATGTGTGGGTTCTTTTTATCTGTCACCCTAAGGAGGCAGTGAGGCTTCTGGTAGGTGGAGCTGAGTACTGCTCCCACACTGCGTGGGACTGGCCCCACGATCGAGGACATGGGGGCTCTGGACTCATCGCCCTGGTTATCACGGGAGTGGTTTGTAGGATTAAGCTTGAACTGAGGCCGTTTCTTAAGCTGTGTCCCTACAGGGCATGGCAGCATGGTGGGCCAGGGCAAGGGGCAGTACTGTAGCCTCGTGGAGGTCTCCTGAAGCCCTCCCCTCAGAGACAGCCAGGCCCTGGCTTTCTCACTCTGGGTGTGCCTGTACCCACCATTTAACCACCTCGAGGTGTGCAGCCCAGTGGCGTTAAGAACAGGCTGAGCACCCTTGTTCATCAGCCCCAAAGGCCCCGACCCCGCTGGCAGTCACGGCCCCCAGCAGTCCTGCATCTGCCTGTACTGCACACGTCCCACCTCTGCCGTCCTTGGACTGCAGTCCAGCCCTGCCTTCTTCCCCCAGGTTTCTGAAGGGGCTGCCTGTGGAGCCCATCCTCCTCTCAGATGAGCTTAAAGCTGCCCTGGGCATGGACCCTGTCCCCGGCAGCATCAGATGCATCATAGCCACCCAGGTGAGTCCAGGCTGTGCACGGCATGCGCCCTGCAGGCTCGCCCCAGGGCATCCACAGGAGGGCCAGTGAGGTAGCTGTGACCCTGCTCCTTGGTTTCACAGCACCTAGTGTTCCCCTCAGTCACTCACAGAGAATATTTAAGGACTGATGGATGCCTGTGGTGTGCAGGGGTGGGGCTGGACTGTGGTGTACCCTCCAGAGCAGGTCTGGGTCCCATCTGACACCCAGACCTGTGAGCTATGCTCTCCAGGCCTTGGCTCTGCCAACCGTTCTGGACTTGCTATCCACTCCACATCTGCCCAGAGGGACTGAGCCTCTGCCTGAGGATTGGGCCCTGGCCCCAGCATCACCAGGGTGTCTGACCTGCCTGCATTTCCTGGAAGGGCAGGTGCACCCTGTCCCTCCCTGATGATAATTTCTTAACCCCACAGGTGGGACCCGGGCCTCAGGTCCTGGACGACCCTGGCGTTCATCTCCTGGGTCCTGACGGTCTGCCAAAGCCAGCTGCCTGACCACCTCTTCGATGGGGCCTGGCCGCCACTGGGAGAAGGGGCCGCTTCGCTGGGATTGGGAGCCGGGTGTGGTGGTCAACAGGCCACACTTGTTGGGATTTGTGGGTAACTGCCTGCTCTGGGCCAGGCCATGTGCTGTGGCTGAGCTGGGCAATGGAATGACGCCTGCAGCCACCCAGATGATCAGGGGCAGCCCCCCCAAGTGCCTCACCCTTCCCTGACCTGCACCCAGCATTTGCTGAGATGGAGACCTGGACCCCCATCCAAGACCAGGGGACTGAGCCGGCAGGGAGCTGCTGGTGCATCGATCATGAAGGGCTCTCAGGCCCTGGACTCAAGTCTGACCTGCCTGCATTTCCTGGAAGGGCAGGTGCACCCTGTCCCTCCCTGATGATAATTTCTTAACCCCACAGGTGGGACCCGGGCCTCAGGTCCTGGACGACCCTGGCGTTCATCTCCTGGGTCCTGACGGTCTGCCAAAGCCAGCTGCCTGACCACCTCTTCGATGGGGCCTGGCCGCCACTGGGAGAAGGGGCCGCTTCGCTGGGATTGGGAGCCGGGTGTGGTGGTCAACAGGCCACACTTGTTGGGATTTGTGGGTAACTGCCTGCTCTGGGCCAGGCCATGTGCTGTGGCTGAGCTGGGCAATGGAATGACGCCTGCAGCCACCCAGATGATCAGGGGCAGCCCCCCCAAGTGCCTCACCCTTCCCTGACCTGCACCCAGCATTTGCTGAGATGGAGACCTGGACCCCCATCCAAGACCAGGGGACTGAGCCGGCAGGGAGCTGCTGGTGCATCGATCATGAAGGGCTCTCAGGCCCTGGACTCATGGGCACCCCACTGCCACAGGAGGTGATGGCATGTCCGGGTACCCCTCAGAGCTGGAAGCTGGATCACCGTGCAGGGGACGACCTCAGGACAGCTCCATGAAATGTTCCCTCAACTCTGAGCCCTGGCCCCTGAGTGGGTACAGTGTTGTGTCTGTGGGACAGGAGAGCAGTGCCAAGGCCAGAGTAAAGGCAGTTCGAGGACTCCACCTGGCCTGGTGTGCTTTCTTCAGCCCTCACCCGGGGTCTGGGCGGGCATTGTGGGGGGCGGGGCTACTCAGGCCCTGGACTCATGGGCACCCCACTGCCACAGGAGGTGATGGCATGTCCGGGTACCCCTCAGAGCTGGAAGCTGGATCACCGTGCAGGGGACGACCTCAGGACAGCTCCATGAAATGTTCCCTCAACTCTGAGCCCAGGCCCCTGAGTGGGTACAGTGTTGTGTCTGTGGGACAGGAGAGCAGTGCCAAGGCCAGAGTAAAGGCAGTTCGAGGACTCCACCTGGCCTGGTGTGCTTTCTTCAGCCCTCACCCGGGGTCTGGGCGGGCATTGTGGGGGGCGGGGCTAGGGCCTCCCCGCCATGGGTGGGATGCTCAGCACAGGCCACAGCCACACAGTGCTGGGTGGAAGTGGTCACTAAGGCTGACAGGCTGGGGAAATGGTTCGGGTTTGGCTTTAAGCTCAGTCCACATCCCCCCTCCAAGTGAGTTCCATTCTTCACTGTCCTAACCCAGATGGGGGAAGTAGGGGAAGGCTTCTGAGCCCTCTGACTTTGACCCTAAAAGGGAGTCCAAGGAGGGAGGTGACAAAGGACAGGGCCCAGCACTGCTACATTCTGGGTTTTCGCAGAAGCTTCCCACACTCGCCCGCCCTACCCCCAGGTTAGTCCAGGGTTACCAGTGGGGCCAAGGCCACCACACCTGCACTAGCCCAGGGCCGGATGCGGCGGGCCTCCCAGGAGGCTCCCCATGAGGCTCGGGCTGGCCTGAAGCCCCGCTTCCCCTCCAGGAGTCCACCGAGGCGGGGCTGGCTGGGCCTTCAGGGGAGGAAGACCTGAGGTCCTGTAGAGAGATTCGGGGGCAAGGCTCCACCTGCCGCCGGCCAGTCACCTGGGGAACCGGGTTGGGGCGGAGCCAGCGGCGGGGCGGGGCGGCGCCGGAACTTGGGGAACTTGGGCGGGGCGCGAGGCTTGCAGAGCTCTGGGGCCGCGGGGTCTGAAGAGTCCGAGCCGCGTTCGAGCCGATCTGCCGCCATGGGGCAGATCGAGTGGGCCATGTGGGCCAACGAGCAGGCGCTGGCGTCCGGCCTGAGCCTTATCACCGGGGGCATCGTGGCCACGGCTGGCCAGTTCACCCAGTGGTACCTGGGTGCCTACTCCATAGCATCGGGCGTATTGGTCTGCCTGCTGGAGTACCCCCGAGGGAAGAGGAGCAAGGGCTCCGCCATGGAGAGGTGTGGACAGAAGTATCTGACCAGAGTGGTGAAGCTGTTTGGGCCTCTCACCAGGAACTACTACATCCGGGCCTTCCTGCATCTCGGGCTGGTGGTACCTGCTGGCTTCCTGCTCGCCACCATCCTGGGGACAGCCTGCTTGGCCATCGCAAGCGGCATCTATCTGCTGGCGGCCATCCGTGGGGAGCAGTGGAGCCCCATCAAGCCCAAGCCCAAGGAGTGGCCGCAGATTGGGGGCACCATCAAGCAGCCGCCCAGCAACCCTCCACCCCGGCCACCGGTTGAGGCCCAAAAGAAGCCGAGTGAGGAGGCGGAGGGGGTCCCCACGGGTGGCCCCCAGGAAAACCCCATGCCGGCGAACGACGAGGTCGTGTGACCAGAACCTCAAGCCACTCTGGCCCGCTGAAGCTTTGAAGGCCCTTCCTCTTGTAGGCAGGCCAGTGGGGGGCGTGGGGGGGTATGGCGCCCAGCCAGGGGTGCCCCCTTTCCTGCAGCCTCTTTGGGATTCCTTGACAGCAGGGCTGGGGTCTCGGTGCCTCGCCTGTTCCATGAATCATGTACCTGGAAAAAAAAAAGAAATAGAGGGAAACAATAGAATGGAAAAGACCAGAGATCTCTTCAAGAAAATTAGAGATACCAAGGGAACATTTCATGCAAAGATGGGCTCAATAAAGGACAGAAGCAGAAGATATTAAGAAGAGGTGGCAAGAATACACAGAAGAGCTACGCAAAAAAAGTTCTTAATGACCCAGATAAACACGATGGTGTGATCACTCACCTAGAGCCAGACATCCTGGAATGTGAAGTGAAGTGGGCCTAAGGAAGCATCACTATGAACAAAGCTAGTGACAGTGATGAAATTCCAGCTGAGCTATTTCAAATCCTAAAAGATGATGCTGTTAAAATGCTGAACTCAGTATGCCAGCAAATCTGGAGTACTCAGCAGTGACCGCAGGACTGGAAAAGGTCAGTTTCATTCCAGTCCCAAAGGATGTTCAAACTACCACACAACTGCACTCGTTTCACATACTAGCAAGGAATGCTCAAAATCCTTCAGGCTAGGCTTCAACAGTATGTGAACCGAGAACTTCCAGGTTTACAANCCCTCCTGCCCCTGCACCCCTTGCACACCCACACCCCCATCCTCTGCCCTCTCTCCACCCCCCCACCCCACCACACACGCAAAAGAGGAAGTTCAGTCTGGGGAAGAAGCGCTTGCCCCCGTGGTTTCCGGAGAACTCACCGCCCAGTAGGGCTGGGAAAACCCAGCATGACCCACCCCTGCCTGGAGTGACCCTCCTGCCCTGGGGTGGAAGCTTCCTCCCCTAAGGCTCCTGGGCTGAGGAGGTGGGCTCCTCCTGCCTCCTGGCCAGGGGCTTGGTCCATGGAACTGGGTGACCGCTCTGTCTCCCGGGGCGCAACACTGAGTCTGCTCAGGACAGTGCACAAGGCAGCTGGAGACGACCCATGTGACCCCTCCCACCCAGCTCCTAGGGCCTGCTTCTGGGTAGGAAGGCGGCCGTCCCTCCTGCTTCCCTGTGCTCAACCGCGGGTGCAGACAGTGCTGTACGCACTTAGACTCAACTTCTCAGGAGAGGGTGGGGCTTGAGGCTTGAGGAAGCCGCCCGTGGCTCCGCCCCTCCCAGGAAGGCCCCGCCCCCAGTGGGAGTGGGCAGGCGGGAGAACCCGGGGATAAAGGGATGAGGAGGGACTCAGCCACCACGTCTCACCTGGGACCCACGCTGAGGCCCGTCACCGGCAACCTGGGGACGGAAGGAAGGAGCCTGCGAAGCTGTGCTGGGGGTGGGGAGGGAGCACTTTAAGGTCACATTTGGAGGGTGGGCAACTTTGGGGTGCCAGGCAGGGCATCCCCCTTCTGGCTTCTAGATGGCGGAGAACCCAGTGGGTCAGTACATGGCTCTCCTTGCTTCTGCCCAGAGCTGTCTTCTCCCACTGCTGTCTACCCCTCCCCGTCACCACCGCAATGACTACTGCTTGTCTTCCTCCACAACCTTCTGGCTCTAAATTCCTCCTCTTGCTAACTCCTGACTCAGTACCAACTACAGGCCCCATGAGCATCTCAGCCCACCGGCCCTTCGTGTTGTAGAGAATCGCATCTGATCAGTAACCGTCCCTCTATCTCCCACCACTCTGCCCCTGCCCCTCTGGCCTCGGGGGCCCACCACCCTGGTGTTTGCCACAGGGCTGGCTCCCCCCACTTCACCTCTCTGCCCACATCCACCTGCTCAGAGAAGTGTTTCCAGAGCTCCCAGCCCGACAGCCACACCACCCACCTCATTCACCATGATCTGAAGTGTCTGTCGAGAAACCCCAGGCCCCTCTGGGAGCTGAGGCTCCCGCGAATGACGCAGACTCAGGCCAAGGAAATTACATGCCCAGGTCAAGTGGACGAGCCACTGCCTGAACGCAGGAGCAATGGCTCTTTCCTTCTCCAGCACAGCAAGTGTGAACATGATACCAGCAGAAGAAGGCAAGGGTTCAGGGGCTGAAGGCGGGGCGGGGGGTCAGAGCTTTTACCTCATGGGACTCTGAGGCCAGACTGGGAAAGGCTGCCTGAACAAGAAACAGACCAAAAGATCGTCCCCTCCAAGGAGCTGTGTTATCTGCCACCACAGCCTGGATGAAGAAAGTCACAAGGAAGACAAAACTGCTGGAAACTCAGGCCTGTGCTACACAAGGGGCAGGGGCTGCCCTCTCCCACTCTATGCCACAGGGACCACCAATGAAGAAGATCAGGTCATCAGAAAGGATGCTGAAGGGTGTGCTCCAGCGAGGGCGAAGCTGGATCCAGAGGGGAGATGGCTATGCCACTGTGAAGACACTGACTGTAAATAATTAATAATTGTGGCTAATTTGGAGTGAGATTAAAGATAAACCTTCTAAAGTCCACAAGTAGTTCAGGAAGAGGAATTTTAAAATTACAATTTGATCAAGTTAGTAGAAGGCAGGAGAAGCAACAAGAAAAGCTGTTCAAGAGGAAACCCAAGTAAGATAACAAAGTAAGTTATCTGCAATCACAGTCAATAAAATGTGTCAAATTCACTATCAGATTGCTTAAAGGGTGAAGAATTTAACTCTATCAGCTGATTCATAAAAGCCCAACATTGGAAGCAACTGACATGTCCCAAGGCAGGAGAATGCATAAATAAATTGTGGGAAACTACCTGATGAGACAAACAGCGAGCTGGAGCTCTGTGCAAACCACCTCAGGAAGGGCCTGGATCAACCTTCTGACGGCAAAAGAAGAGATGGGTGGAGGTCACATGGTGGGGGTCACACGTGTTAAAAGTCTGTGCACTTTATGTCATAGTGATACCTCAGTAAGTGACTGAACCCTGAGGATGGGTGGCCGAGATGGCCTGACAAGTGTGAGTGTGCATCACGCCCCTGAAGCTACCGCCGTAGAAGACAATCACTGGGGAGGAACGGGGGCGATGCACGTGCTCACGGCAGGTGGGCTGTGATCAGGTGCACACAGGGCCGGAGAGACCAGGCCCACCCAGACCCGGCATTACACAGAGCACACCAACAGGATCAGCCCATAAACCCGAGGCCAGGACAGAGGGTCCACGCAGCTGGTACAAAGTCAACCACCAACAGCGTGGTCCTTAAATGCATTGAGCAAACGCTCAGGGTGCCGCGGCTCACAGGCCTCAGGGGTGTATCCAGGCTGGAGCCAGGCCCTGCCTCCCTCTCAGCAGCTCCTTAGCCCCCCCCCCCCCGCCTCAAATGCTGCTCTTGGGGAAGGGCCCCAACGCCCA
>SJXQ01000811.1:141196-152371 GCA_006408695.1 Aepyceros melampus | reverse complement strand
GAGCACCCTGAATACGCATGGGACTGAGGGGCCACAGGGAGAACCTGCCAGCGGGGCACAGCGTCTGGGTTACAGGCAGCTGCCCAGCACGGCAGCAGGACTGACCCCACACGAAGACCCCACCTGTGAGACTCGGGGCCAGGCCTGGCACCGCGCTGGGGTCTCGCAGCCAATGGCACCGGGGAGGTGGCTGCAGTGTCTGGGATGGAAGCTGTACCCCAACACCGTTCACTTTTTAACAGAGGGCTGCCTGAGGCCCCGGAGCTGACCCTGCTCAGGAGGAAGCCCTGCAGCAGGGTTGGGGCAGGCCCGTGCAGGGACAGCCAGCATCCGGGGGGCAGTGCTCCCGGACCCTGCACGCCAGTTGCCATGCAGTTTGCGTGCCAAGTTCTAGACGCTTCTAACCCCTCCCTTCAACACGTCTGTTGAGAAGGACCAACATGACCAATGGCAGGAGCAGTGAAGAAGGTAAAGGATGACAGGGAGCCTGGCAGGGCCACGGCCTCAATGGAGAAGAGATGTGGCCCACGGCCTGAGGTCCAGAAATTGAAGGCCAGGCCTGCCCCTCTTCCCCAGGGCCCGTTGGCAGCACTCACCCTGCTTTCGTGGGAGGCGGAGCTGGCTCCCCCTTAGCTCTGGCAGGTCTGTGTGGGGAGGGCGTCGGGGACGGCGATGGGGACGAGGAGAAGGACCGGGACCTGCTGGGGAGCAGAGGTGTGAGGAGGGCACCCCACTGTCTGCGCCCCGAGGGGCAGCTGCTCAGCCTGAGGTGGCTCATGCTTGTTTCCTGAAAGCACTTCTGGTGAGATGCTGGGCAGGCAGCGCCTCATCATGTCCCGGGGAGCTGGCGGGGAGGCTGCGCGCACGGGGCCCTTGGACACAGTCTGGGGGAAGGGCCAGCAGTGAAGAAAGTGTCCCTGACGCTGTGAGAACAGCTCAGACACAGGGCTCTGTTGTGGGTGCAGCGTCAGGCACTGTTCACACGGGGCCGGCTGAGGGTGAGCCCCAGACCTTGGGATCGCCAGAACCCCCAGGTTCCTCAGCTGGGTTCCACGCTTCTCCCCACAGCTCACCTGGACCGGCTGCCTGAGAACGAGCTGTGCCTGGAAGACCGGCTGGAGTAGGAGCTGTAGGACGAGGAGCGGGACCGGGAGCGGGACGAGCCGGAGCCAGAATAGGATGACGACCGTGAGGAGGACCTGGCCCACGGAGAACAGAGGTGAGGCCTCTTCCCCCGCCCCGCCCCCGTTCCCACAGACACAGCCTGCTCGTGCACAGATGCACCCCCCTCACACCACCCGTGGGGCACCTCGTGGACGCTGCAGTCCAGCCCTCTTCTCGTGGGAGAGGTGCTGGAAACCAAGATCTAGGTGCTGGGTATGCTCACGGTCAAGAGTGACACAGCTCCCAGGCCCTCAGGCAGAGCCAGGACACGTGCCCAGAGTGCTGATGAGCGAATCTGACAGACACCCACGTGTGTATCTGTGTGCCCACCAGGGCAGGTAGTGGAAATGCTGAGTCCACAGACACCTCTAGCCTCCTCCCTCTTCAGGGAGCGCCCCTACTCTCACCACCCACAGTGTCCTCACTTGTTTGTGCAGACCTGGTGCGCACACACACTTCAGAGCTGCCGACCTGAGCTCGCAGGAGATGGGCGACCTGCCTGGACACCAGGCCAGGCTGCTCTTGGCTCTCCCGCCAGCAGGGCCTCTTGCTGACCCCTGCCCAGGCCTGCGCTCCGCTCTGGGATGCCTGCACCCTGGCTCACCTCACCATTTATTCTGGGGTTCATGGAGGCCTCGCCTCAGTGCTAAGTGTCAGTCCTGTTAGCCGGCGGTGCTCTAGAACCCGGCCTTGCTGAGAAGACAGACACACTCAGTCCTGCTGACCTCCCTTACCTGGAGGAATTGGAAGCAGAGGCCGACGAGGCTGATGTTTTTCGACGCCGTCGAGCGCGGCTAGGGGAGACCGACACCCCGAGTTTCTTCTTCGGAGACTTGGACCGGCGCCAGGGGTCCTTCCACTCGTCGGCTCTCTTCACTTGGGGTCCTGTGGACGCAGTCTCCTTCTTTGGTGGCTCAGCTTGACGGCTGAAATCATAGAGGGGTTAATAGGTCTGGGGCCACCTCCAACCAGACAACTCTGCCATTTGGTGAAAGAAACTGTGTGGGAGGAGAGACCGGGACCTAAGGGCTCACTCCAGGGATGCCACACACACAAGGTAGCAAGCGCTCTGTCAACGGGAGACCTCCCCTGGAACTGGACACGCAGGGCTCTCTCCACGAGCACTGTCTCACAGGGCCACGAGGGAGCCGGCCACCCAGCAGCGCCCCTCGGAATCCCCACCCTGCCCACCGCACAGGCACTGGGCAGGGCGGAGGAAGGGGCTCGTGTGTGCGCGCACTAGAGACAGGCGCACCGGTGGCAGCACCGTCAGCACTTAGGATGCTAACGTGACTGAAGAAATCCTGGTTTTCAAGTGTTAGAAACTCTGTAAATACAAACCTAAGCCCTAGACACTTCCTTTGTTCTCGGGCAGGGCAAGTCAACAGTGTCAGAACAACCTGCCCCTACCACAGGTCACCACCAGTCAGAAACGCACACAGCCGAGCCTGCCCGGACGGTGGGATCAGCTGGGTCCTGAGCGCATGAACAGGGGTAGGGGCCAGGCAGCAGCTCGGCAGGGCAACACCCAGAGCACAGGGTCCCAGACCAAGAGCAGTTCAATACCAAGGTACCTGCTGGCCTTGTGACACATCGATCAGGTAAAAGTCACAGAAAGTGAAGCAGGGCAATAACCCCCATCATCTGGCTCTCCTGGCACACCCGTTCCTAGCATGTCCGAGTGTCCCCTCTGCCTGTGCTCATTCTCCACCAAGAACCCTGCAGGCAGAGCCAGGGCTGCTCGGAGACTGCCCCGCCTGGAGTGGACCTCCCTGGCCACGCACAGCAGTGCTTCACTGTCAGCTGTTACATAATCTGGACGTTTCTCTACTGTTAGCTATTTCTGTGTTTAAATAACACAAACAATAAAGTTACCCTTTATATTAAGTCTTTATGAACACCTTGTCTTTTGAAGGGTAAATTTTTAAGATGTGGAATCAGGCGGCCACATGAGGCAACCTTTTACAGGTTCTTGCTAAGTTATCAAATATTCTCCCTGGAAGTGAAAACATGTCACACTGGGCTCAGCGTGGTGCTTGCCCTACTCTACCTGCCTACGCGACACGGGCCCCATGTCACCAGGAGCACACCTTGCCCAGAGAGGAGCACACCTGACTCCTGAGAGCTCTGCGCACAGAGCGCTTCTGGGAGGCCACCTGGGGGTTCTGGCCATGCCTGTGCTTGGCCAGTTTTCCAGGAAGTTCCTGGGGTATGATGATGGGAACCCTCTGCTGCAGGTATTTTCCCAAGCTACTGGCTTCCACTCACTGGTGCTGCTTGACACTTGTTCCAAGTGTTAACAGCTTCATCAGGCTCACAGAGCCCTCTCCACCTGAGCCAGGCTGGCTTCTAGCTGACTGAGAGGCACTGTCTTTCTTCTTTAACCCCCCTCCTGCCCCTGCAGTGTGGTGTGCTGGCTGCCACGCTCTGTGCGGGCCAGGGTTGGGGGTGGTGCATGTGGATATTGTGAGCCTGGCACATTCCTGCCCACAGGCTGGGAACCTGCTTTCCCTCCAGAAGGTGTGGGCGATGCCATCTCCAGGCACAGATTCTTCCTCAGAGGAGCTGTGCTCCCCCATTCATCTGCCTTTTCTTCTTTCAGAATCTGATCTGCACACAGGACCACCACCATCATGACAATTCCAGACACGCTAATTCTCAGAGGCTTCTAGAGTGTCCTGCCCACCCGCGGGGCTCTGGATCAGAACTGTGTCACACATATGAACAGGGTCCTGACATTTATCCCCACTTTCCATGAGTGCCAGCAAAACATCAGTTTTATTCACACAACATAAAACAATCACCGCCTGCTGATGTCTTCAGAACTTTTCTATCAGTCCATCCACCAGTGACTAGGCTCCATGCCAACTATCTGCTAAGAGCCCCCACCAGGAACAACATCCAGCATTTGAAACCACCCTAAGGACACTGAACGGAGGCATAAGACCCTGTAACTCGGCCCCCACACGCTGAGCCACTGCCCCGCTGGCTCCAAGCGTGTCCTCCTGGAAGTGTGTCCAGGAAGGAAGTGAAACCCGCGTCTGACTCGTGCCAGTCCCAGGCCATCCCAGGCTGCTTTCACCTTTACACTTCCTGTGTTGTTCTCATTCTGAAAAGACAACAGCAAAGGAAACACATTGGTCAATGGTATTTTCATGAGTCATCAAAATGGCCCAGCTCTGTCAACCTGTGGCGCTTCCAATACAGGGAGAGAGAAACAGCTGGGCACCGAAGGCGTGCATGATTCACACTGGAGTGTGTGAGCACTGAGGGCTGCGCGTCAGCAACGGGGAAGCAGAAGAACGCTGGACCCTCTCCCCTGGCGGCACACAGAACCCATGGCCAGACAGGTGGCTGCGCAGCCCCCCAACCTCTGAAAGGCAAGGCTTCCTCACCCTGGCGGCAGTAAGATGGTCTGGCTATCTTATGAGCGCCAGAACCAGGCCTGGAGGCATCCCTCGAGCCCCACATTCTCCGGCTAGTGTCATGGACGGGCCAGAGCTGGCCCTGCAATGACTGAGCCGAAGGCCCGTGCCACCTTCCTTTAGCTTGACAACCAGCCCAGGACACGCGGGAACCCTTTTACAAGTCCGCTCGTGTTCCCCAAAATGTGGGAAACTGGGCTCCTGATTTCAATTAGTATGAAGAAAACTATTTTTATTTTTTAGTTTGTTTCTACAGTGACTCACCAGGACAAGTGATCTGGTGTCTGTTACATGTTAAGGGTATAAAATTTCCTTTTAAAATAAGTTTAAAAGGTGAAAGGTTTTTTTGTTTTTGTTTTTGTTTTATCCCATGAAGGTTTTTTGACCACAGCACGCAATTTGTGGGGTCTTAGTTCCCTAGCCAGGGATTGAATGTGGGTGCTTGGTGGTGAGAGCACAGACTCTTAACCACTGGGCTACCACAGAATTCCTGGGACATGTCTTAAAATATGAATCAATAGTGTAGGTGGTACCTGGATACAGAAAATCACGCAGGTGGAACACGTGTGGGACAGGGCACTTTGCAGACCAAAGTGAGAGGTGAATGAGCCAGCTGGGCCCCAGACTGCCTCCCCCGATTGGGGTCTCAAACCAGGGAGAAGTGGTTTCAGACCTGGATACAAACTATAAACAATCATTTTAAAGACAGATGTTTTGGGAAGAAGGACTGGATGAACAATCAACAGAGTTCATTCACAATACCAACTGGCGAAGCTGTCCCTAGACTACTGGGGAGGGGCAGGGGCACCAGGCAGGCCTGCGCCCAGTCAGGCTTTGGGGAGCACGGACAGAGACCGGGCTGAGTTGGCGTCCCGACATGCAGCCATGGCCTGGGCTGTCCTGTTCTCCAACAACACTGAGGAGAGCTGAGACCTGGGAAATCAGGCAGCAGCAAGAGCAACTACATGGGAACGCAGGACGGCAGGCGCACTGGGCTCTTCCCACAGGCCACCCGCCCACAGGAAGCTGGGGCCACACAGGAGGAAACCTGCGTGCGCAGGGACAGCTGGGAGGAGGATGGCTGTCAGCCATGCTGGCACTGAAAGCTGACAGAACAGATTTGGCATTTGCATAAACCCTCTGAACAGAGAGGGGAAAACACCTTCCCGTAATCTCTGAGCAGCCCTCCCCCGCGGCCAAAGCCACGAGCAATCTTATCTGCCAGGCTCCTGAGCCTTTGTTTAAGGCCACACTGAGGGACACTGAGGATCAAAGGTCACGAGAAAGGGCCTGAGTCCCCTAGAGACGCCAGGGCAGAGGTGTGAGGTGAGGCGGCCACAGCGGGGGTGCCTGCAAATCCCTGAGCAGCGGCCTAGCTTGAGGTCAAAGACAAGAAAAGATAAAAAGGAGGAAGGTTCTCTTTTAAGATGGAAGGGTGATGAGCTCAGAGAGACGCGCAGTGAATGGGCAGCACGTCAGTGGGTTTACCCACTGCACTCACTCACGCCTCCCGCGGGCCCTTCCCATGAGTTGCTTACCTCCAAACTCTGGACAAGGTCACCCTGGGTCCCCATGGACGTGGAGCCAGTTCCCAGGATGGTCCCCAGGATGCCACGAGCCTGAACAACCTGCCCAGCAGCCTCCTCCAGGCCAGTGGCTCCCAGGGACCCATGCACAGATGAGCAGGGAGTGAACAGGCCCCTTGACCACCCCCCGCAGGGGCCTGGGAAGGTGAGAGCAGTTCCCAGGGAGGGGTATCTGGGGCCACAGACCCGTCGCTTTATTCCTCAGACTTGAAAACAAATTTTGACTCCACCGCAAGGTTGGACTTTTAATTTCTGGGTGGGGCCATGAAGACTTTGTTTCCACAGCGAGCGCATCATTCCCAAGCCCACTAATGCTGAGGAGCAGCATTAGTCTGGGGTGGCCCTGAGTGCCAGCGCGTTCCCACCATGGAGCGCAGTCATAGCCTGACTGCTCTTGTGACCTCATGCATTGACGCAGTTCCCACCAAGGCCACTTATAGGCACTCAGGTTAGAACTTGAGAGAGACCACAAACTCTGTAACTCTGTGCATCAGTCAAGAAGTTAGAACACAGGATTCACACAGATCCACTTTTCCTCGAGAATGCCCTGGGCATAACTTTTCCAAAGGAGGAAGTAAGCCATGACTGGGAAAGACTGGAGTGAGATGAGAATGATAAACAAGGTTCCTTAGCTGCCAGGAAGCGTGTCTCCTGCTAGCAGAAAGTCCGAGCTAGGATCAAACTCTGTAAATGCCAAGGATGGAGCCGGCTTGGCCAGCACGGCAGCTGTCTGGGTGTGAGCGCCTGGAGCCCTCGGGGTTATTTAGCAAAGGTGGGTAACACCACCATGGGATCCCATGAATTCCACAAGTAAGACAGATGGCACTGAGGCAGAGCTGCCACAGAAGAGGTGAGGTGTTTGAGGAAACAGAGAGAAAGGCCGCCAAGAGCAGAGGGGGACCTGACATGTCCCATGGAACAGTCAGAGGAGACCTGAGTGGCCGTCACCCTCGGCCAAGCACCAGTCTGAGCCAGATGGAGTGCGTGGGCTGTGGCTCGGTCAACCGAACAGTAACCTCCGTGCTCCCAGGGCCCTGAGACTCCCGGGTGGGTGCGCTTGAGCAGGTCACCTCCCTGGCATCCAAGTGACGGTCGCCAGGCCGCGGGGAGTGTGAGGAAGTGGGAACAGCACTGCCTCAAGAAGAACTCTGGTCCCTAGGAGTTTGAGAAGCTGGCCATTTCAACCCCAAGGGACCCCAAACCTCTCACTGCACTTGAATGCTCAGTAAACAGCTTTGAAGATAACAGGCAGTATGGGCGAGTCCTCGGGAAGGTCCCGGTTACTATTTGGGTCTGGAATGACATTCATCCCCTGTCTGAGAACATCCTCCTTTCTGTGGTGCCCTACCCACAGAGCACGCCCGCCGCCCTGGCTGTATGCACTGGGAGGAGGTTTCATGGAAGTGCTCCTCCCACAGAACTGGCTACAGGCTCCACTCTAAAAAGAGCCCAGTTATAGAAGCGGGCAAGATGCTTGGAAAGGCCCAATCATGAAGGTGAGCCTCGATGAAGGCAGGGGTGCTGACTCCAAACGAGCAACACGGAGGCTGGCCCAGAGGCCTGCAGAAGCGCCAGCAGGCGGTCCTTGTGGCAGCCGCTCCACAGGAGGCGGCTCGGGCAGGTGAGGGGCGGGTTGAGGGGGACCTGGCCCGGCAGAGCCAGGACCACCCTGCTGTGTGCTGCCTTCCAGCCCCGAGCTGGGTTTTGGGAGCTCTCACTGGTTGTGGATGTGAGGAAAGATCCAGCGCCACACCCAATGGCATCCTCTGCTCCCACATGTGGGACCTTCCCTGACAGATGCCGCCCCGTCCAGAGCCCGCACACAGTGGCAAAAGCTATCTCAGGTGTGTGCACACTGCGTGCTCAGTCGCGTCCAACTCTCTGTGGCCTGGTGAGCTGCAGCCCACCAGGCTCCTCTGTCCATGGGATCTCCAGGCAAGAATACCGGAGTAGTGTGCCATTTCTTCCTCCAAGGGATCTTCCCGACCCAGGGGTCAAACCCGCACCTCTTGTGTCTCCTGCACGGACAGGCAGGTTCTTTACCACTGCGCAAGCTGGGAAGCCACCACATTCTCTCCATCCAGCTGCTGATGAAAAACTCCCAACCTGTTAGAGGCTAAGCAAACAAACTCTTCCATAAAAGGGACGTCATGTAAAGGAATTATGGCAGCGAGCCTGGCCACCTCCTGACACAGTGGTCACACCAGCTTGGGCTGATCAAAGGAAAAGAAACAGGAGGTCGTGTTGGAAATTCTGCTCTGGTGAAACCTCAGCCTTCAGGCTGGTGGCAGGGCTGGCGGGGCCCCAGCCAGGGTGATCAAAGATGAAATTCAGACTTCCAAGACCAGTGAGCCGGGCTGAACTGAGGCCAAGTGATGGAATGTGCCCCTCTGCTGAGGGCAGCAGGGGGTCCACAGGGGAAGAACTGAGCCCAAAGAAGGGAAGTGAACCAGGTCAGAGGCCGGCAGTAGAGCACACCAGCCCATGACAAAAGCTGCCTCTGATTCTAGGAGGAATTCACGGAGTTCCCTGAACCCTGGCCCTCTAGTCCAGCTGTGCTGTTGCCGAGCTCTTCCTCATAGGAGACCCTGTGGCTGTGCAGACATCAGACCTGGCGGCTGCTCTCGGTGCTCCGCTGCTGGGGGCCAGGCCGAGACTTGCCACTGCCTTCAAGAAACCCTCCTTGTGGGTCTGACGTCCCCAGACTTCGCCGTGGACAGTGAACACAGGCATCTGTCCATGAGCTACAGGTAGTCCCTGACTTATGATGGCTAGACTTTTACAACAGTGGAAAGCGACATGCCTTCAGGAGAAGCTGTGCTTTGAATTTTGCATTTTGATCTTTCCTGGGCAGTGAGCCACAGCTCCTCCTCATGGTCACCCACATGACCACAAGGCAGACAGCAACACACCAAACAACTCTTCTGGAATCAGGAAACCCTTCAGCTTTCCACCTTAGTACAACTTTCCATAAGTCTCATCAAGATTCCACACTTTACACTGTTAGATCAGATACCTTTTTAACGTACAATGGGTCTTTAGAGACAAGACTCCTTCTAAGTTGGGTAGGCCCTGGGGTCACACACAGACTAACTACTGGCGCCCCCCGGTGCCGGGCCCTGAGACTGCAGTGCCCTGCCGCGGCACCCTACAAAGACCACAGATGACAATAGATATGGAAATACTATGAAGTCAGGAGGAGATAAGAGGTGTAGAACAATAAATAAAGCAAGAATGGGGGTGGGGTGGGGATTGACCTCTCTGAGTAGCAGGTAAAGCCCAGAAGCAGGGGAATGGCAGAACAAAGACTGAGGTGAGCCATGAAGAGGCAGAGGCTGGCCAGCAGTGTGGACAAAGGCAGTGTCTACCAAAAAGGGGCTTCAAAGGGCCCTACAACAGAAAAATTAAAGAAAGAACTCTTTCAGTGCATCTAAAATATGATTTACTCTGAATGTTCTGAAAGTGTATCACTTTGCCCAACATTAGGAAAAAACAGAGCAAATTCAGGGAGGTCAGTTCACTGTCACCTGGAGGACGAGACTAGAACCCACACTTAACAAAAGACGAGAATGAAAGACTACATGGTCCTGATGTTTACTTTCAGAAACACAGGACAGGACTCCGTTCAATGGCAAGGACAAGAATCAGGGATAAGAGTCTGGCTTTTCCACCAAAAACTGTTAGAACTAATGAACGAGATTCAGTGCAAATGCAGGATACACAATCAACGTACAAAAACCAGTTGTGTTTTTATATACTAACAACAAGCTACATTAAAAAAATCCTATTTATAATAGAAAATAATGAAATACTTAGGAATAAATTAAATCATGAGACACTGATGAAAGGAACTGAAGAAGAGACAAAACACTGAAACACACGCCATGCTCATAAATCAGAAAAATATGGTTACAACGTCTGTGCCACCCATACCAACCTACAGATCCAGTGCTGCTGCTGCTAAGTCGCTTCAGTCGTGTCCGACTCTGTGCAACCCCATAGACAGCAGCACATCAGGCTCCCCCATCCCTGGGATTCTCCAGGCAAGAACACTGGAGTGGGTTGCCATTTCCTTCTCCAATGCATGAAAGTGAAAAGTGAAAGGGAAGTTGCTCATTCGTGTCTGATTTTTAGCAACCCCATGGACTGCAGCCCACCAGGCTCCTCCGTCCATGGGATTTTCCAGGCAAGAGTACTGGAGTGGGGTGCCATTGCCTTCTCCACAGATCCAGTGCAGTCCTAACCCAAGTCCAATGGCATTTTTCATACAACAGAAAAAACAACCCTAGAGTTTTGTACGGCACCACAGAGGACTCGGAATAGCCAAAGCAATCCTGAGAAAGAACAGAACAGGAAGCACCGCACCTGCTGATTAAACTGTGCTAAAAGCTGTAGTAACCTAAGCAGTGTGGCCCTGGTGTCAAGCACAGGTGTAAGCGGGAGGCAGAGGCCAGAAACAAAGCCCTGCATATCCAAGCAACTAATATTTGCCAAGGGAGCCAAAAACACTCAACAGGGAAAACTGCACAGTCACATGCAAAGAATGAAATTAGACCCTATCTTAAACCACTAATAAAAGCTACCTTGAAATGGATTAAAAAAGATGTGAGATGGGAAACCACACAACTCTTAGAAGAAAACAGAAGGCAAAAGCTTCATGATATGGGTCTTAGCAATATTAGATATGACATCTAAAGCACAAACAGCAAACACAAAAATAAACCTGTGGGACTGCATCTAACTAGAAAGCTTCTGCACAACTAAAGGAGCGGTCCAGTGTGGGCAGCAAGGAGCCGCGCAGGGAGGCCAGCCCTCCACCTGGGCGCCGCACGGGGCCCGTCGCCCCTCCCGCAGCCCTCCCACTCCCAGGCTCTGGAAGGCGTGGCTCCTACCTGGGTTGCTGCGGGGAGCGGGCCTTGGGCTTCTCCTTGTCCTTCTCCCGCTCCTTGTCGCGGTCGCGGTGCTGCCTGTCCTTCTCGTCCCGCTTGGCGCGCTCGCGC
>SJXQ01000811.1:129536-141016 GCA_006408695.1 Aepyceros melampus | reverse complement strand
CTCGCGCTCCCACTCCTCCTTCCGTCTCTGCCGCTCCTTGTCCCGCTCGCGCTCCCGCTCCCGCTCGCGCTCCCGCTGGCGCCGCTCCCGTTCCCGGTCCCGCTCGCGCTCCCTCTCCCGCTCGCGCTGTCTGTTCTCCCGCTCCCGTTCTCGCTCTCTTTCCTTTGTGGAAAAGCCAAACACATGCAACACACGGGATCAGACCCTCAGAAGGGGAGGCGCGGGCAGGACGCAAGAGTCGGTAGAGGAGACAGAACACCTGGGTGGGGGTCTCGTTTCTGCACCAGAAATGGACTTGAGGCCACATGGGGGGCCCACAGAGCAGGCTCTCCAGCATCAGCACCAGGTCTGTGGGCCTGGCAGGCCTCCCAGACCTCAGCTTCTGTCTTGAGAGGTAGACACCAAGGCTGTGTACAGGCAGCCCAGCCTGGGGCTCAGGGGACCCCAGCAGGCCACCCCCACTCTGAGGCTACCCTGGCTGGCGGGAGGCACCCACAGCCCAGCCGCCAGCCCCATTGAATGAGGAGTCTGCTCTAACCGCCAGGGAGGGGCACAGCAGGGCCAGGTCCTCTTCTCGCCACAGGCTCATCATCTGATGGGGTCCCCAGCCAGTCACTCCCCTCTGGCCCTAAAAACTCATGACTGTCACTCAAGTTGTGGCACAGAAACCGCTAACCTGCTTCAAATGACCTCTTCAAGTGACAGCTTCACGTCAGAAGCACAGGGCCAGGGGCTCAGAGCGTGAAGCACATATATTCATAAACCTACCACATCTCAGAGAAGTGCCGACAGGAATGGCCACGACCCACCAAGGGGGGTCCTGAGCCTGACAGAGGCACACCCCCTGCCACTGGCATTGCTCGCCCACCCCGCAGCTCCGGTAAAAACAGAGCCAGAGCACAGACCAGCTCAGGGAAGGAGCTGTTCAAGTCACCACAAGGTCAGTCCACGAGCAGAATCTGTTCTGCACAGATGGTCAACTGGGACTTGAAATCAGCATGCAACGCTCATGCAATTAAGCCGTATAAAGCCCTATAAATGAAAATGGGGTGATTTATTTAGTTATTTATTTATTTTTTTGAAAATGGGGTGATTTAAAGGGCCCACCAGTGAAGTTCCAACCTACATACCCGGTAGTTATGGTACGGCTCGGCCTCTGTGTACTGCACCCGGAAGTTCTCATACTGCCCGCCACGCCAGAAGCGCTCTATCTCGTAGTCATAGTAAGGGTCTGCGTAAGGCTCAAGTCTGAAAAAGAGCAAGTACAAGTCAAGCTGATCACTTAGGAACGTTAATGCAAATACATTACATAAAATATTTGCCAAGATTTAGACACCACATTAAAAAAAAAGAGAGAGAGACTGCAAGGCTGAGTCAATATTAGAAACTGAATATACTAAACAAAATCACAGACCTTCAGAGAAATCAAAGGGTAACACCTACAGATGGTGAAACGTTTGTGACAAAAACCCAACCCCTTCCAATGAGAGGAGGAAATGACACTTTCTCAATGTGCTAAGATACTGATGTTTATACACTGAAGAACTAAAGCCAGCACCTTATTCACTGGAAACAGGGAGGTGTTCCCGTTAAGATCCCAATGGGCAAGGAAGGCCAGTGCCTCTGGAACAACCCAGTGTGCTGAGGGCACCGCCACAACCAGACTCCAGGAGCCCCCAAGCCATCTCAATGTGCAAATTAAATGACACCATATGTGAAAGCCATGACGTGATGGTGAAGCCAATTCAAGCGGCAAGAAGAGCCCAGTAAGGCACATGGATAATTCTAGACAATAGCCAGTGAGGAGGGCAGAGAAAACCCCATTTAACCAGCAAGAAAGAAGCATACTGAGGAACAAGGCAACAATACATTTAACCAGAAACACACAGACCCTACCTGAGGAAAACTTCAACACTCTTGAAAGACACAAAAGCACAGGTGAATAAGATCACATCCCTCGTCTTCACAAAGGAAAACTGACCATCACCAAGAAGTCAGTTAATTTACAAATCCCTTCGTTAATTTATAAATTTAGGGCAATCTCGTAAAAATGCTGACAAGGTTCTTCACGTGGGTAGACAACTGATCCTCAGGTTCACATGGACACAAGACATGCAAGACCAGCCAAGAGACTCTGGGAAAGGTAAGACACAACCTCTGTGTGATATCCCTGGTGTCCAAGGGTTATTAGTACACCACACTTCCACTGCAGGGGGGTAACGGGTTCAACCCCTGGTTGGGGAACTAAGATTCCTCATGCCACGTGGCACAGCCAAAAATCAGGGGGGAAAAAAAGACACCCTCTGAGACCTCACAACATCACAGAAGGCCCAGGTCATGAAGAAGCAGACCTGAGAAATAAAACAGGAGGTCTGGGCACAGACCCTGGTGTGGGTGACAGAGGCAGACCTTCAACCATGGGGACAGGATGGCTCCTATGCTTTGGAAGAGGAGGAGGGCCCTCCCCACACACTGACCCAGAGGACCTGCATGGGGCCTGGAGCCCAGGAGTGTGTGTGTGTGTGCATATGCGCGTGTGGGTGAGAAGGGGATGGTCACTCAACAGCAGCTGGGCCCTCAAGCTTCTTTCAGGGATTTCTTGGCTCCAGACTAACCCTTCCTGTTGGGTAAACTGGTAGGAGAAACAGAGGTGCTCAGAGAGGCCCACGGCCCCTGTAGCCTGCACCGCCTCCACAAGGCCTTCAGCAGCTGCCTTCTAGGGCATCTCCCCCCACACTCCTGGGGGCCTGGTGGGGTGAACCTGGGACTGCGCTGCCAGGTGACAGCCCTGTTCACTCCCAACCGCTAGATAGCTTCCTCACCCTCCGGCCTACACGGGTGGCTGTGGCGGTGACTGTAGAAACACAGAGCTGACCCTATAGCCTTTCTCTGCGCCCCTGACTGTTGTTTCAGCCGGAAACCAGGGCTGTGCTTTCCAGCAGGAAGGCCCCTCGCACGGTGTTGCTGTGAGACCAGGGAGCTGTTGAAGCTGCCTGCCAGGGAGAGACGGGGCCCGCCCTGCCTGAAGCTGAGCCAGGCTGGGTACAGAGTAGGCGCTGGGGCCCGGTTGTGTGGGGGCACCACACAGCTCCTCAAGGGCTGACAGGGGTTTCAGCCACGTGTGCTTCTACAATCCATTTAAAAAGCCCGTGATAAAATGTCTGGAATCAACAATGAAGAAACTTGCCACACTCTTGGGTTGGGGACAAATTTCACAGCTTCTCCTGGTTCCTGGGGAGCCTGGGGGAGGGTGGTAGAGACCTGAGCCCAGGGGCTCTAGGAACAGCTGTAAACCCCCTCAGAGCTCACAGGAACGCCAGTGGATGTGAGCCCTCTACGTAGTTTCAGGGCCCTGGTATGGCACTCAGACATATCCTCCCAGAAGAAAAACAAGGAAAGTCAGCTGCAAACTGTCTGCAGCACCTTAAGAAGGCCATTCTCAGCCCAGGGGTGTGGACAGGACCCCAGTCCCTGGGAACCTCTGTGCTGCTGCTCCCCAGAGCCTGGGCCCCACCTGGCTGGGGACATTGAGCTCTCAATGGGGGAAGCAGAGGCAGAACCACTCCTTACGCTGTGTCTCTGACATCTCTTGTGATCCGATAGTTCCAGTCTCGGAAAACTTCATTTTCTTTGTCAAACTCTCTCTCATCTTCACCAATGGTCACTGTAAACCTTTTCTCTTCAAAATCAGGCTCCTGTTCTTTTCGAATGGTTGCTTTTTTCAAAACCTACCATGGTAAAAAGAGAAGCCAACACTGTTACTGCTAAGGAAACACAGGGGGTGCTATCCTGACTGACCCCTGATGCCTGGGCTGGCGTGCCAGAGGAGCATGACCAAGTGCCCAGTAGGGATTTGCTGAAGCTCTGGGATGCACACGGGACCCTACAAGGGCCCCATCCCTACAGGCCCAGCACATCCTGACTTCCTGTTCCTAAGTCCTGGCCTTGAACTGAGGGCTCCAGATGTGCACTCAGTGAGGGGGCAAGGGAAGGTGCTCTAGGCAGGAAAGGCACCCAGAGTGGGGCGGGGCTGGGAGGGGGCGGGAACGGCTCTGCTTTAGCCGGTCATTTCCCTGAAGGGAAGGCACGAGCCAAGAGGGGTAAGCCTGGGTACTGGGAGCCAGGTGCCAGGTACCAGGTACCAAGTGTAGCTGAGCATGAGGGAGGAGGGGGAGGTGGGTGAACACTGTGCTTCCCCAGGAAAGATGGCTTCTCCAGATACAGAGGGCACAGGGGAAGTGGCACGGCCCCCCTGGCCTCTGGATGACGTAGCAGCCTTGGAGAGACAGAAATGCTGGTTTTATGCAAGGACCACCACTAGTACTTTTCTTCGCAGGCTTTCTGCTGGTCTGTTACCTCCTTTGCATGCCGGAGTCCTCGTTCCCAGGCACTCTCTGTTGGGGGTTCTGGAGGGGGCGGAGGCAAAATTTCATCTACTACAGGCCCACCCTATAAAAAACAGTAAGCAAAAAGTTACAACAGCAAGCAAAACTTAGAAATGGGGGAGCAAAAATACCAAGTGAAACCCCAGCGGGTGCTGCCTGCTCTCTTCTCTTAGCCTCCCTCCCTTGACTGGCTGCCCCAAGCCTATGGTGGCCTCTAGCTGGGGACAACCAGGGGGTTGGAAGGCAGCTCTGGCCTCTGTGGCAGCCTAGAAGTGTCTTACACACAAGGCGTATTCACGTCTTTGAGCTGGAACATCACAAACAGAGTTTAGATGGGATCTGCCAGCAAGGAATGGCGTTCACGGCGTTCACATACCCATGGGTTGGCAGGCATCAGGGGGTGCGGTCCGAGCGGTGGGGCCCCGTTGGGTGGGAAGGGCTCAGCCTTTGTGATGAGGGAGTAGTTGCCCTTGTCGTTGACTCCAGGGTGTATGAACCTGCAGTTCATGCCCCAGGTGCAGTTCCCTGTAGAAACAAGAGGCAGGTCGGGGGGGCCTGGCCCATGTGCACAGCTCAGCTCCCCCTGCTCCACTGGCGACCGGCAAGACACCCAGGCAGCGGGCCGAGCACAGCCCTGTCCATCCCACGAGACCATGCAGGCGGGCCTGGACAGTCTGGGCCGCCCTGCGAGCAGCACCTAAGGGCTCACACAGGACCCTGCCCCCCAGTCACCATGAGAGCAGCTCATCTCCCCTAAACAGAGACACCCAGAGCATCCCGGTAATCAGGGTGGCCCTGCCTCGGGGTTCATGGCTCAGGACATATACACCCGAAGGTGCACTGACAGGGTCGTAATTCTGACTCGAGAGAGCCCCGTACTGAAACAGAAATCAACAAGAAGTACGAGAGCGATCAGAATTCTGCCAGTTTATGCCAGGGTGATCTTTACCGGCTCTGTACATCTGCATTTCTCCTAGCAAGCCACTGCAGGCTACTTCTGGCACTTAAAAAAAATGGGTTAGAGAGAAAACACACAGACAACTATAATAAATGGGGTGTTTATACTTTACAAAAAGAACTAAAAGGGTTGACTTTTAGCATTATTCAGCAACGGAACACCAAGATTCAGGAAAACCACTTGACTTTTCAGGACAGAAAAGAAGACTACATTTTAAATTTGTGAGTGAATGGTTTTTTTTTTTATTTAATTTTTTGAATAGGTAATATGTGTGCAGGCTTAAAAAATAAATATGGCATACAATATCTAACTGGTTTTAGAAAACATTTTCAGTTGGTTAGCAAGTAGTTAAATTGTAAGCCATCTCTTAATATATATTCACTCCTAAATATAATATTTCATTTGAATATTTCTGTCAAAAATGTTTTTCCTTATATCATGTAAATTAAAGAAAAATAATCATTTGATATTTAAGGAAACACTAAATTTTACCTTTTAAACATTATGAGCATTTCAACTTGTATTAAAACCAACATAATAACATATGGCTCCAAATTAAATAAGGGATAATGTATGCTTTAAAAAAAATTGCTTCTCTGGGAATGCAAAAATAAGCAACTAAGTTTATAATTTCTAAAAGTGTTTAAGAGATCACATGCAAGGCAGAGACTGGGAAACACACTACAGGGAGTTCAAAACCCCAGAGACTCAGTTTTAAAGAAAAAAGAATATGCAGTCATACATCTAAATAAAGAATTCCAAAATATCCACTTATTCATCGCCCGACTCCAAACTCACATCACAGTTAACACTGCTCATGCAGTTAAAAAATAAAAAAACTGCAAGCACAGAAAAATATTAACAAAGTAAACCACAGCATTTCTATAATATTTAAAATCTAAAATACATATATGGGTAGAGGGTAAATGAATAGGTTATTCTTTGTTCCTTTTGTATTTGAACTTTCAAAACAAAACAAAAACATCACCCCTGACCTACTAACAAAAAAGCTCTTTGGTTCCTCAGGTTTTAAGGGCAGGGAGGAGGAGCCAGTGAATGAGCAGAGACAGGAGTTGAGACTGCCTCTGTCTGGGCCCAGGGCCTCCAGAGAGAAGGAGGCGCCTGCTCCAGGAAGTGTGGGCGGTCCACATACACGCAAGGGCAGACGTCCAGCGCCTGCAGGCAGGAAGAGTGGCAAGAACAGTGCAATCCCACCAGCCTTTTGAAAAGTGAATTTTCAATTATGCAGAAAGAAGTCTGTAAGGATACACCCCAGCTGTATCGGGATAACTGTTTTGACTCTCTGTCAGCACATATTATTTTCACAATGTAAGAAAGCAGTTTGTTTGGGGAAAAAATTCTCCAGGAAATGGAAGCAAAAATAGATTTATAGGTTTAAAAACTCTCTTCTGCTTCTAAATGAAATTTCACTACCAGAAAATTTATGTGGATTGTGAATGTATGATGAAACAGGATTACAGTTCGGTAAGGGGTCTGCACCGATAAGGACAGGAGCCCAAAGGGAACAAGCAGAGGACTTGGCTACAATCCAGGTGGTGTGGCCAAAAGGGGAAAAAAAAAAGGACTCAGTGAAGTGGTGGGTGGGAGGGTCACAGGAATACATGTCAACAAAGGTGCCTATCACACACACACACACAGACAAAAGCCTGCCTCAGTCTTAGCAGACACCAAAGACCCGAACACAGATGACAGAAAGCACGCCCCACACAGCAGACCCAGGAGCCCCTGTTGGTTAGAAACACCACCGGACCTTACAAGTTCTGACTGCTAGCCTGACCAGAGAGCAGTGAGTGCCTCTGCCGGCATTTCTAACCAGCACGGCACCAGACCTGTGGGGCCTCCCACAACAGCGGAGATGATTTTACACTCTAACTTCCACACAAAATGCTTTCTTCATACTAGAATTTTAAACAAAGACTTTCTTGTTTATAAATAAGACAGTGGTCTTATTTAGATAGTCCTCAGTCCCATTTCCTGTTAATTTGAACAACTCAGAATAACTAATAAAAATAGGGATTATCAAAATAAGTTTAAAGTGCTTCATGGTTTTTTAAAAAAATATTTCTTGAAAAGAAAACAGAATATATAAAGATATAATAAGGAAAAATCCAAGTTCTACAAATGCTTCCTCTAAAAGGCATAAAACTCAAAGAACACAAACTTAATGTAAGAAGCCAGACGTCAGTGTGCCCTTCTTCACAGAACTGACAGAGACAGACAACCAGGGCATCTGTGCTGAGCTGCTTTGACTTCTTCAGGAACAGTCATTATTCATTATGGTAGTTGAAAGAATAAAAATAGTTTCTGGGCTGCTTCTTTATAAATGACAGACTTGAAACCAGTGGTTTGTGTAACTTTTTGGTCTCAGGATCCCAGAGTCTCCATAATGATTATATTTATTGATATTAAAACTGAGAAAAAGTAAAGACATAAAATATAACATATAATTTACGTTAACAATATTTGTTAACATAAAGGTTTTATGAACATATTTTGAGAAAACTTAGCCTGCTTTGGAGGTGGCTCGTGGGAGGAGGTGCAACCGCTGGGAGACCCTGAGGCCACTCCAGACTGCGTGCCCTCTGAGGCTTTGGCCAGGAACTCCCAGACCCCTGCCACTGAACTTCTCTGACTCCTGGGCAGGTCCACCTTGAACTGTGAATGGCTTTCTACCCAGGTATGATTTTGTGACATCACACAACAGTCGCTTGGAAAAGTCATCAAATCCTGCAAAGCTGTCAAGTTTCCTAACACTGATTTTTCACTTGAGAGCCTGACCTTATCAGCAGCCACTGTCCTGGCCTTCTGGGTGCCTGGAGGCAGCAGGACTGGGCTCATGGCCACACCTGGCATGCCCTCCTTGGAGGCACCCCTCACGCTTCAGGGGCAGCGAAGAAGCTCCGTGAGCGCTTGCAGTTTTATTAGAAAAGCAGTAAGACACACAGAGGGGTGATGGTGGGGCGAAGGAAATATTCTACACCTGGACTTTGGTGCTGGCTGCACAACATACTAATAAGAATCATTAAACTGGACAATTAAAGTAGGTGGATTTTACGGCAGGGCAAGTATACCTCAATAAAGTTATTTACGAAAAGACCTAAACTCAAACTAATCACGGACGTTATTTCACAGCATGTGCAGCAGGTGGCCCCTACCAAGTGGTGCCCTCAGTCTCACTAAGGCACTGACTTCAGGGGCCCCTCGGTCGCAAGAACATACCTGGAGACCTCCTGCCTTAAACACGAGAGGATGCAGGGATTAAAAAATGGGCAGTAAGCACTTCCCCAAAGAAGATTCACAAATGGCCAAAAAGCACTTGAAGAGATGCTCCACATCACTACTCAGAGGGAAATGCAAATCAGAACCCAGGAGAGACACCCCCCCACACCCATGATGACACTCACTATTGCAAAACCAGAAAATGGGCGTCAACAAGGAGAGAGCTTAAACCCCAGGCAACGTGGTGGGATGCGAAACGGTACAGCCACGTGGACAACAGTAGGGCAGTTTCTAAAACTTTAAAGATATAACTGCCACACGGCCAGGCCATCCCACTTCTGGGGGCATACTCAAAAGACTGGAGAGGAGGGTGTCAAAGAGACATCTGCACACCCATGTGCCAGCAGCATTATCACAATAGGTCCAACAAGGAGGCAACCGAGGTGCCCATCGATGGGCGCTGGGTTAGCACAAGGTGATCCACCCCCACCGTGGACTGTTACTCCATCTTGAAGAGGGAGGCGATCCCGACACTGCTACAGTGCAGTGAAGCTTGAGGACACTGTGCTGAGTGAAACGGGCCCACCACACAAGGAGGAGACTGCACTTCTGTGAGCACACGGGGCACTCAACTTCACGGGGACAGGTGGGCAGAGGCCGAGGGCCGGGAGCTTGTGTCTAGTGCAGACAGTTGCAGTTCCCATAAGGAAAGGAGCTCTGGAGGCCCATGGTGGTGATGACCACAATGAAGGCCAACGAAATGGACACTTAAAAACAGTTAAGATGATGAATTTTATGTTGTGTTGTTTACCAAAATTTTAACAAGAGGAAGAAAGTGGGGGGTGGGGGTGGGCGCATGATGGAGCAGACACAGGAGGCCTGGTCTGCAGAACAGGCTGGGTGCTGCTGCTGCTGCTGCTGCTAAGTTGCTTCAGTCGTGTCCGACTCTGTGCGACCCCACAGACAGCAGACGACCAGGCTCCCCCATCCCTGGGATTTTCTACTGACAGCCAAATAATCAGAGACCTAGGAGCAGGACAATTTACAGAAAACATTATTTATGCCTGTGGACACAACTTCATGTTTTGATGACTCAACCTAAGTAGGCGAGAGGTGACAATATACCATAAACAAAGTACTGGTCCTTTAAAATGTTTCAACTTGTATTCCTAAGTACAATGGTGTTATCATTGGTTACAAATATCAATGTGTCCATCTGGGCAACTTAACAATCTGCAGATCACAACTTGTAATAGAAATATAGCTAACAAACATTGTTTAAGTATTTTCAAATTAAGATATAATCACATACTATAAAATACCTCTATTTAAAGGGCACCATTCATTGGGTTTTAGTATGTTCACAAAATTGTGCAACCATTGCTACTACATAATTCTAGGACATTCCACCTCCCAAAGTGAAACCCTGTACTCAATGGCTGCCCCTCCTGCTCTGGCCTGGACAATAATCAGCCCATTTTGTGTCTCTATGGATCTGTCCACCCTGGACAGTTCCCATAAGCGGAATCGTACAATCTGAGCTGTTAGTGACCAGCAGTGTCCTCGAGTTCATCCATATTGCTTTTATTATTCCCTGGTATGGATGGACCACATCTTGTTTATCCCTTCATGAGCTGTGGGCCCTGGAGCTGTTTCTACCTTCTGCCTGTTGTGACTATGCCTGCTATGAAAATTTGTGTACAGGTCTCCATGTGACTCAGAACACACCCAAGAGGGGAGTGGCTGGCTCAGATACAGCCCTCTCCATCACACACTCTGAGCAGGTTGCGCCCAGGGTATAAGGTTCTGTTTGTCCATATCCTCACCAGACACAGCAAACTTCATTTTATTTTACAGTGACTCTTGCTATTGGAGAGAACCGAAAAGCATTCATCTCAACTTATACTCTTTTAAACTGCATACAAGCAAAAACGTTTACACCCAATATCTTTCTCCTATCTAAGGAAAAGCAAGAGGTATGTCTCAAAACATCGAAAGAAGTATCTACCACATTATTCTATAGAATGAATAGAATATTTGGGGAAAGGTAACTGTAAATTAAAAAGTATATTTCTGAAACAAGTTACTGAATGTGTCCAATTAAACTGCAAAAAACGCTGCTTACCAGTAGCTTCTAACTTCTCTACCAAGAAAGGCCTGACACTTGGCGGGGTGGTGTTACTCCCTGAAACCCCATCCGGGCACTCAGTGGGATCTGAGGCCCCTCCCCTCCTGTGCCGTGACCCACCTCCCCCCTAGCAAACGTTCTTGGAGAGGCCACCCCCTCCAGCACCCTTCGATGTTCCTCTCTGTACAGCCACCAGCTTCACATTGTAGTGTGTGCGTTTCTGGAGCTAAATTCTGACAAGTCCTTCAGCAGTGAGACACCAAGCAACTGACCAGAGCTTCTGTGCCCTCAAAGGTGGATGCTGCAGCCTCCTGCCCTGCTGCCACAGGGCCTCTGGCAGGTCCTGGCTGTGGCTAGACTTCTAACCACAGGGTCTGTGCACAGTGCTAACTGGAAATGATCGCAGCACATGTGTGTGCATGCATGGGTGTTGGGCTCCGTGGGCTCCACCGATTTACCCCAGAAATTCCAGAGATAGACTGAAGTCTTTACGGCAAGGAAGTCTTTGGCTTAAGTTTAAGTTTTCTGAAAAGTGACACTTCAAATACCACAGGCTTTGAGAAGCTGTGAGCATTTACTTTCTAGAAGGTGCTGCGTACTCATCTGCATCCTTAGGGCGGCCATGCTCCCATCCAGGGAATGGCGCATGTGGCTGCACAGCAGGGCCACCCTGCAGCAGCGACGAGCAGCACAGAAATAGCAGAGCCAGGAGGACACGTCGAGGACGCGCTGACCAGGTCCCCGAGCACTCCCAGGCGCTGGCATCCTT
>SJXQ01000811.1:100203-118413 GCA_006408695.1 Aepyceros melampus | reverse complement strand
GGGGCGGCGGGGTGGGGGTGGGGGGAAGGCACGGATGGCTTTGAGAATCTGAGGAAGGGGATGGCTCCTCTCCCTAGAAAAACCTGGACATAAGCAATTTATCTCCCATTTCTGGGAGTTCAAAACCTCCCTAGACTGAGAACTACTGCCCCGAGTATGTTATGCGGTATTCTACCATGTGCCCACACTCACCACGCTATACTGCCATTATCGATTTGCAAAGTCTGTTGGGAGACATCCCCCCCACGAAGGGCATGAATGGAAGGACTCAGACTCTCCTGGGTCCTCTGAACTCAGCAAATGGCTACCACACAACTTAACTGTCCGAACCTGGGGGCACTGCTGACAACTACCACAGGCACGAGTCACAGCCTTCCTAGGCACACCAGGACACACAGTCACCTGCAGGCAGCCCTGACACTCTCCTGGGGAAAGGAGACCCACTTTTTCTCTCCCTGTGGAATCTCCTGGGATTTTACAATCTGAGGCTACATCCAGGCGAACAGCTTGCAGAGGAAAACATACCAAAGAATTGACTTATCAGAAGCACCCTGAGTGGACACCTTGTTGGGCAGGAGAGGAGGTCCGCTGAAGGTCAGAATGCAGTTTGTGTTTCAGGCCCACTCTGGGAGAGTTAACTGGTTCTCGGGGCATCAGTGTCCTATTCCAAGATTAATTCAGCTTGGCAATTATCTGAGTAAGTGCTATGCGTCGGGAGCCAGGAAAACGTGGTCTACTGAGTGCGCACAGTGAAATACACGGTCCTCTGGGCGCGTCTTCACAATCCCCAGGCTCACAACTCTTACTCAGTGTGTTCTTCTCACACAATCACCCTATCGCCGGGCATTCTTGGTAAAGTTTATAACTCTATAGGCTTTTGATTCGTAAGATAGTGAAACTGCCTGGAAAAGAGAATAACAGTGTCCGTCATTGTGTCTCCACAGTGTAGTACACTGGCAGACGGAGACTGATAGACGCTTGTCGAATAAATCACGAAGTCTCCTTGGGTTGTAAATTACCTGTGCATGCGAGAAAGAAACTTGAAATAACTGTCTACTTTTTAGAAGACTATTCTGGAACTGAGATACAGAGTGGTGCTGCCTCGTTTTCCAGCGGTCATTCTGGAAGGCTGCACCTTGACTCCAAGGGCACTGCTAAAGTACAGAACATTTGGGAACTTTTCTGAGAGAACTTTAGAACATGCAATACAATCCCCGGGCACTCTCAGTGGCAGCAAATCTTCCCTCTCTCAAGGTGGGTCAGCAGAAAGCCATTCAAAGCCTGGTCTGGTTAAGTGAGATGAGTTCCCAAGCCAGGTAAGATGATTTTGGGTCAAACGTGGTGTGACTGTTGAACAAGACTGATTTTTCTCCTATGGCTTGCATATTTACTACCAAAACAGGACTTCTAAAGAGATTCTGGCAAAAAAGCACCAATGAAATACAAGTCTAACCTTCCAGGACAACAATTTTTAATAAGAGCCGTCCCTATCTGAATGCCCAAGTTCTGGTACATCTGGTTAAAATACATGTTCATAACTTCATGGATTTACAACATCCAAAAGAAGGATGTCAAGACTGGTGATAGACATCATCCCCACACAGACTAAGCCTGAACCAAACGACTTCTCAGGGAGGAAGCACTCACCTTGAGATGATCTGTGAAAAAGGAAAACACCTCCTTTGCTCTCTGGAATGGTTTCATAAAACTATCTTACCCACCAAAAACTGGAGAGAAATTCTAGCCTCCAGGACATTTGTGACTGGTTTCCAGAGCTGGGTGGGCTCCACACTTGTGCTCAGATTGTTAACATCATCAGGCAACTATGCCCCTGCCTGGGAAGCAGGAATTGGCCTGGGTCCAGCTTCACCCTGAGAATCCCAACCTCTGCTTTGGGACAGGACCACTCCACAGGCGACAAGAAGGAGAAAGGATGAAAGCCACTGCAATGCCCCAGAACACACTTTTCTTCCATTCTCCCCAAACGGATCTAAAGATTGACCTGCTCTCACAGATGTAGAGCTGAAGAGTTCATATAAGATGACAACCACTCTATCCGGCAAACTCAGTTGTCATAAAGTATTCAGGAAAACTTAAGTTTTAGCAGGAGTAAGGCTGAAAGTTTTTAAGTCTTAGGTTCTCCCAGCAACTACCCTGCATCCTATGGGCTTTTAACCAAAGGGGCACAGGGAAGTTTATTCCAAAGAGTGGCGTGCGTCTTGGGGCACAGCCAATAGATCCAACCTGTGCCGCCCGGGAAGTCGAGGGAGCAAGCTCCAGGAGGATCCAGAGAGCTCAAAGCTCCAGAAGAGCCTATCCTCAGTCCGGAGGGCGAACTTGCGTGCCTCCTTCCGCACCCCCATCTTTGTGGGCGGAAAGCAGTGCCACGCGAATGTCCCGGAAGAGAAATGACAGCTTCGGGAGATCAACCCCACGATGGAGTGCGGAGGCAGCCGCCAGGCGCTCGAGCTTAGGGGGATTCAGGACCCCCGGCCAGTTCGTCCGGACCGAACCTGGGATCGTGCCTAGCTCAGCGTCCTCTTCCCGGGGCCCGAGAGTCACGCTTCGGCCGGGGGCAGCCTGGAGTGCTCCCCGGAGGCAGAGGCGGCGAGGCTCCGGGCCTCGGCTCAGTGCCGCCGCCACGCTCCTTGCCCGGCCGCCTCGGCCTCCTTCTCCCGCCGGCCAGGCCTCCCAGCCACCACCACCACTTACCTCAGCTCGAGGGCAGAGAGGGGGCCACGGCTTCGCAGGGGTCGGGACGGCGCGGAGAAGGCGTCTCTCGGCCCTTCCGCTGCTCACAGGCTCCGGCTTCAGGCACGACGCGGGCGGAACAAACGGGCTCCACTAGCCGCGGGGGCCGGCCATTGTGCGACGTCATCAGGCCGCGACGGTTATCTGCGGGCCGGCGGGCTTCCCTCCCTCGCCACGCCCCCCACCTGCTTCCTTCCGGCCTTCGCGCCCCCGCCCCCGCGCGGCCCCGCCCCCTCGGGGCGCGCCCGCCCGAGTCACGGCGCAGGCGCGGCCGGGGCCCCGCCCCTAGGGCGGGTCTCAGAGCGCGCGCACTGCCATCGAGGTGCGAGGAAGGGTGTCCGCGGCGCGTGGTCACGTGAAATGCTGGCGCAGGTTCCCGCCTAGCGGTCCGCTGCCCCCGCTGGACCCGACCAGGCATAGCTGGGTGCCGCGACGTCACGGCTCAGCGCTTACCTTCTGCAGTCCTGCTGAAGAGCTCCCAGCCTAAAGTTAATCCTTTTTGGGAAATAAGTTTAAATAACAAAACTTAGACTTTTTAAATTGCTTACTAGGGACTACATAGCTCCCTCTCTGTTAAATATCAGTTCAACACAAAATCATTTTTCGAAAAACTGATGTCAAAGTTTCGAAAAACTTTAAATGTCAAAGTTTAAACATTTTAGAAACTTTCTGTGGTACTAAATAGCTCTTGCTTTATCAAATATAATCAGTCCAACACAAAATTTAATCATTTTTTGATACTGAATTTAAATGTCAAAGCTTAAAAGTTTTAAACTAATCCCCATGCAGTTAAAAAGTATCAACAGGTCCAAAATCTAATCACTTATGCTAAACCTATCAAGCCTTAATACCTAAGCTAACTGATGTTGCAGCCTGTCCCTAGAGTGGAAATTTAAACCTATCAGTCTGCAACCCAACAGTCTGATCAGCACTAAGGAGGTGACCTGTGTATGACCCCTCCCCTTCCTAAGGTAAGGCACCCTTGTTGGAGCAACCTACCCCCTTAACTTCCTTTTTCCACCCTCTGTGCCCATAAAGACCCAGTTCTCCCCAGTCAGTCTCTCCCATCAGGAAGCTTCTATAAGCCTCTTCTCCTTATCCCCTAGAGGGCAAACAGAATGAAACCACAAACACAGAAAACTAACCAAACTGATCAAACGGACCACAGCCTTGTCTAACGCAATGAAACCATGAGCCATGCTGTGTAGGTCCACCCAAGATGGACAGGTCATGGTGGAGAGCTCTGACAAAATGTGGTCCACTGGAGAAGGCAATGGCAAGCAACTTCAGAGTTCTTGCCTTGAGAACCCCATGAACAGTATGAAAAGGCAAAAAGAATGACACTGAAAGATGAACTCCCCAGGTCCGTAGGTGCCCAATATACTACTGGAGATCAGTGGAGAAATAATTCCAGAGAGAATGAAGAGACAGAGCCAAAGCAAAAACAACACATGTTTGTGGATGTGACTGGTGATGGAAGTAAAGTCTAATGCCATAAAGGACAACATTGCATAGGAACCTGGAATGCTAGGTCTATGAATCAAGGTAAACTGGAAGTGATCAAATAGCAGATGGCAAGAGTGAAGATCAACCTTTAGGAATCAGTGAACTAAAATAGACAGAAATGGGTGAATTTAACTTAGATGACCGTTTTGTTTACTAATGTGGGCAAGAATCCATTAGAAGAAATGGAGTAGCCCTAAATAGGTCAACAAGAGTCCAAAATGCAGTACTTGTGTGCAATCTCAAAAACAACAGAAAGAACTCTGTTCATTTCCAAGGCAAACCATTCAGTAACACAGTAATCCAAGTCTGTGCCCCAACCAGAAATGCTGAGAAGCTGAAGCTGAGTGCTTCTATGAAGACCTACAAGACCTTCTAGCACCCAAAAGAGATGTCCTTTTCATTATAAGGGACTGGAATGCAAAAGTATGAAGTCAAGAGATACTTGGAGTAACAGGCAAATTTGGCCTATGAGTACAAAATGAAGTGAGGCAAAGGCTAAAAGAGTTTTGCCAAGAGAATGCGCTGGTCATAGTAAACAACCTCTTCCAACAACACAAGAGGCAACTCTACACATGGACATCACCAGACAGTCAACACCAAAATCAGATTGATTGTATTCTTTGCAGCCAAAGATGGAGAAGCTTTATACAGTCAGCAAAAACAAGACTGGGAACTGACTGTGGCTCAGATCATGAACTCCTTTTTGCCAAATTCAGACTTGAAGAAAGTAGTGAAAACCACTAGACCATTCAGGTAAGACCTATATCAAATTCCTTAAAATTATACAGTGGAAGTGACAAATAGATTTGAGAGATTAGATCTGATAGTGTTCCTGAAGATCTGTGGACAGAGCTCATGACATTGTACAGGAAGCAGTGATCAAGACCATCCCTAAGAAAAAGAAATGCAAAAAGGCAAAATGGTTGTCTGCAGAGGCCTTACAAATAACTGAGAAGAGAAGTGAAAGGGAAAGGAGAAAAGGAAAGATACACCCATTTGAAGGCACAGTTCCAAAGAATAGCAAGGAGAGATAAGAAAGCCTTCCTCAGCGATCAATGCAAAGAAATAGAGGAAAACAATAGAATGGAAAAGACTAGATATCTCTTCAAGAAAATTAGAGATACCAAGGGAACATTTCTTGCAAAGATGGGCACAATAAAGGACAGAAATTGTGTGGACCTAACCGAACAGATTAAGAAGAGATTGGAAGAATACACAGAACTATACAAAAAAAAATCTTCATGACCCAGATAAACACGATGGTGTGATCACTCACCTAGTGCCAGACATCCTGGAATGCAAAGTCAAGTGGGCTTTAGGAAGCGTCGATAGGAACAAAGCTAGTGGAGGTGATGGAATTCCAGCTGAGCTACTTCAAATCCTAAAAGATGATGCTGTTAAAGTGCTTCACTCAACATGCCAGCAAATTTGGAAAACTCAGCAGTGGCCACAGGACTGGAAAAGGTCAGTTTTCATTCCAATCCCAAAGAAAGGCAATGCCAAAGAATGCTCAAAGTGAGTGAAGTCGCTCAGTCGTGTCCGACTCTTTGCGACCCCTACCAGACTCCTCCATCCATGGAATTTTCCAGGCATGAGTACTGGAGTGGGTTGCCATTTCCTTCTCCAGGGGATCTTCCTGACCCAGGGATTGAACCCAGGTCCCCAGCATTGCAGGCAGATGCTTTACCATCTGAGTCACCAGGTAAGTTCCTCTAAGAATGCTCAAACTACCACACAATTGCACTCATCTCACACACTAGCGAAGTAATGCTCAAAATTCTCCAAGCCAGGCTTCAACAGTACACGAACCATGAACTTCCAGATGTTCAAGCTGGATTTAGAAAAGCTGGAGGAACCAGAGATCAAATTGCCAACTCCATTGGATCATAGAAGAAGAGAGAAAGTTCCAGAAAAACATCTACTTCTGCTTTATTGACTATGCCAAAGCTTTTGACTGTGTGCATCACAACAAACTGGAAAATTCTTAAAGAGATGGGAATACCAGATCATCTTACCTGTCTCCTGAGAAATCTGTATACGGGTCAAGAAGCAAGAGTTAAAACTGGACATGGAACAACAGACTGGTTCGAAATTGGGAAAGGAATACGTCAAGGCTGTATATTGTCACCCTGCTTATTTAACTTACATGCAGAACACATCATGCGAAATGCCAGGCTGGATGAAGCACAAGCTGGAATCAAGATTGCTGGGAGAAATACCAATAACCTCAGATATTCAGATGACACCACCCTTATGGCAGAAACAGAAGAAGAACTAAAGAGCCTCTTGATGAAAGTGAAAGAGAGAGTGAAAAAGTTGGCTTAAAGCTCAACATTCAGAAAACGAAGATCATGGCATCTAGTCCCATCACTTCATGGCAAATAGATGGGGAGACAATGGAAACAGTTAGAGTCTATATTTTGGGGGCTCCAAAATTACTGCAGATGGTAACTGAAGCCATGAAAATAAAAGATGCTTGCTCCTTGGAAGAAAAGCTGTGACCAACCTAGACAGTATATTAAAAAGAGACATTACTTTGCCAACAAAGGTCCATTTAGTCAAAACTATGGTTTTTCCAGTAGTCATGTATGGATGTGAGAGTTGGACTGTGAAGAAAGCTGAGTGCCAAAGAATTGATGCTTTTGAACTGTGGTGTTAGAGAAGACTCTTGAGAGTCCCTTGGACTGCAAGGAGATCCAACCAGTCCATCCTAAAGGAGATCAGTCCTGGGTGTTCATTGGTAGGTCTGATGTTGAAGCTGAAACTCCAATACTTTGGCCACCTGATGTGAAGAGCTGATTCATTGGAAAAGACCCTGATGCTGGGAAAGATTGAGGGCAGGAGGAGAAGGGGACGACAGAGGATGAGATGGTTGGATGGCATCGCCGACTCAATGGCATGGGTTTGGGTAGACTCTGGGAGTTGATGATGGACAGGGAGGTCTGGCCGTGCTGTGGTTCATGGGGGTGCAAAGTGTCGGACACGACTGAGAGACTGAACTGAACTGAACTGATACTGAAGCTGAAACTCCAATACTTTGGCCACCTGATGCAAAAAACTGACTCATTGAAAAGACCCGATGCTGGGAAAGATTGAAGGCAGGAGGAGGAGGGGATGATAGAGGATGAGATGGTTGGATGGCATCACTGACTCAGTGGGCATGAATTTGAGCAAGTTCTGGGAGTTGGTGATGAACAGAGCCTGGCATGCTATAGTCCATGGGTCAAAAAGAGTCAGACAGAGCTGAGCAACTGAACTGAACTGAATTGTGCCCATAAAAATCTCCTTTGTACAGCTTCTAGAAGCCTTTCTGCTTGTTAAATGAGATGCTGCCTGATTCATAAATTGTTGAATAAATCTAATTAGATCTTCAAATTTACTCAGTTGAATTTTTTAAACACTGATTTCTTTTAAAAAATTAATTCAAGAAACAAAAACAATATAATCAGCTCAACACAAAAGTTAATCATTCTTTAGATACTGCCTTTAAATATCAGAGCTTAAAATTTTACACCATTTCCATGGGCATCAACAACTCTGCATCTTAGTAAATGCAATCAGCTTAATATGATGTCACCTTTCCTTGATCAGAAGGACATTATGTGGCATTTGGAGCATTTTTACCAACTGCCTTCACAGCCCCCTGGGCGGAGCCCCACCAAGCCTCCTGCAGAGCTTCAAACTCTCCCTGTTAGAATAGAAACCTGCACTTAGAGGGACCCTGGGCTTAGTCAAATGCTCTGCTGTCCTCGCCTTAAAATACTGTATCATTTTTGAAGAAAATAAAATCATTTTCACTTTGCAATGGGTCCTGCATGAATAAATAAGGGTAGGAAGAAACTGAGGTCATCGACAAAGAGCTACCATACGACCTATGATGTCACTCCCAAAGAAATGAAATACAGAAACCTATTCACGATCTTCCAGCAGTGTTATTCACAACAGACCCAGAGTGGAAACAGCCTAGGTGTCAATGGACTGATGATGGGCCGAGAAAATGTGGTCCAGGGAATTCCCTGCGGTCCAGTGGTTAGAACTCAGGGCTCTCACTACTAAGAGCCTAGGTTCAACCCCTGGTCAGGTAACTAAGATCCCACAAGCCAGGCAGTGTGGCCAAAAAAACAAAAACAAAACAGCTATCCGAACGGTAGAATACTACTCAGCAGTATAAAAGGGTGAAGTCCGTCTAAGAAGAGATACCACAGTCCAATGGTAAGAGGACACAAGAAAGTGGAAGGGAGCTCTTGCCAGAGCCCAGATCTCAGATTTCCAGACTCCAGAACTGTGAGAAATAGGTGCCTTGTTTAAGCGCCCCCCCTCTCCGAGTCAGTGGGGTCTGTTATAGTGTCCTGGGTTGACTAATACATTCCATTTACATGAACTATCCAGAAGAGGCAATCCACAGAGTCAGGAAGTAGGTGAGAGGTTACCAGGGACTGGGGGAGATGGGCTGGGGAGTGATTGCTTAATGGGAACAAAGGTTCTTTCAGGGATGATAAAAATATTCGGGAGTCAAGTAGTGGTGATGGTTGTATAACTTCATGAATGTATAAGAAATCACTGAGTTGTGCAATTTAAAAGGGTGGATTTTATGTTGTATGAGTTATTCTTCAATAAAGCTATTATTTTTAAAAAAAATAAAAGAAGGGAGATAGTAGAGGAGGTGGGGGAAAACCCCAACTGGGAACTGAGAGGTAGTGGGAGAGGCTTGAAGAGGGGGACTCCTCATTACTGAACCTCGAAGTGTCCTCCCATTTCTCCCCCTGCGCCCCTGTTTCCTGCTTTGTCACAGCCCCTGACTCCCAGCCTCTCCCAGGCACTCAGAACCATCTTTCTAAATCTCAAGTTGGTTCTGGTCTCATCACTCCAGCTTGAGGTCTCTCCAGCAACTCTCCCTGCCTCCAGCATGCCACCCCTACCCTGTACCCCCAGCCCCTGCCTCCCCGCCGCCCGCGTACTCACTCTTTTGCCCTGGACTCATCACATATTTCTGTGCTCCCAGGTCTTTGCAGGAGCCACTCCTGCCGCCTGGAACAGCCTTCCACCTTTCACTGGGCTCACCCTTTTCTCCAGGTCACACCTTCGATGGACCTCCTCTCAGGCCCCTGGCTGGCTTGGCAGCTGTGCCGTGAGCTCCTGGATCTTCTGTAACCCCAAGTTAAGCACCATGTTACAACATCCAGAGTGTGTGTGTATAGTAGGGGTGGGGGAGGGTGCATTTAGAAAGACTGAAAGTGGCCAAGATGGGATCAGAGCCCAGATCTCTGAGTCCAAATCCTGAAACCTTGAGGCCCCAGGTGAAGGATGCAGGCAGTGCTCTCTAGGCCTCAGCATTCCAGGTCTTCGAAGTGGGGCAGTTCATACCTGCTGCTTCCCTCTCAGGATGAAGGAAGAGACAAGAGGTGCCAAGCATCTGTCCTTGTGTGGAGCGCTGAATCACCACCTGCCTGGTGCCCTGCATCTCACGAAACCCCTGGGAGGCTGCTGCTGATGCTGCTAAGGCGCTTCAGTCATGTCCGACTCTGTGCGACCCCATAGACGGCAGCCCATCAGGCTCCCCCGTCCCTGGGATTCTCCAGGCAAGAATACTGGAGTGGGTTGCCATTTCCTTCTCCAATGCATGAAAGTGAAAAGCGAAAGTGAAGTCGCTCAGTCGTGCCCGACTCTTAGCGACCCCATGGACTGCAGCCTACCAGGCTCCTCCACCCACGGGATTTTCCAGGCAAGAGTACTGGAGAGGGATGCCATTGCCTTCTCCGCCCTGGGAGGCAGCATCCGCATTCTCTCCATTGTACAGTCAAGGAAATAGAAGCTCTACCATCTCAGAGATGGGATTCCAGCCTGGGCAGCCTGATCACAAAACTCAAGTGGCCATATCACGGTGCCCTGGTTGGGGCTGTTGGGTAAGAGAAATGTAAACCCTGTGGATGAATTATCTACTCCCAAAGAAAGTGAGGCCTTGCCTTCCCGGCAGTTGGTTCCAGCAAGTCGCTGCCCAGGTGAGTTTGCTTCTCGGCATCACCAGGGCTGATCGGCGCTCCTTGGAGGGGGCCTGGGCCCACCTCCCTCTCCGCAGGCTCCACCTGCAGCCTGGCTCTCCTAGGGCCACACGGTCTGGCTCTGCTCCCACCTGCCCTGCCTAGTGCCCTCCGCTTGTCCCCAAGGTTTTCCCCAGGGTGGGAGCTTCCCCTTGAGCCCCCGAGGGTGTGTCCCACCTCCTCAGTTCAGCAAGCTGTGTCCAACACCAGGGTGGGCACGGGGCTCATTCAGTCCTCTCCCTTGGCTCAGAGCTCATCCCCTTGCTGCCCCTCCTCCCACAACTGCCTGCTTCCAAGTGCCTCACAGCGTGCGTGTGTGTCCTTATGAGTGTGTCCAGGGGCACAGGTGAGCTCCCCACGAGGGCCACTGTCTGAAAACTGCAGTTAGGAAAGTGGATCTGCTGGAAGGATCCACCGGAGGTGGGAACCAGGAGGTCTTGCCTCTTCAAGTGACCAAGCCCCCACTGGCCTCTGTGGCTGCCTCATGCTGTTACCAGAGTGCCCCCGCCAGACCCCAGCATTTGGGGTCCTGGCTGAGTGGACTTCAGATTCTCAGACACTCACAGGCTGTCTGTCCCCTGTACTGGCGCATGGTCACGTGATGAGGGGCACAGGTGGGTGCAGGCTTGTGTATATGTGCACACACACCCCATCTTCATCCAGACCCCACTCACATCACAGCCCCCACGCAGGTGGAGTGAGAGGCTGCGGAAGGGTGGGCTCACCATCAGGGGTGCTGACCTCAGTGGAGACCTTGTTCCTACAGGCTCCATTCCATCCTCTGAGGCACGGACTCTACCTGGCCTCCTTCCCACCCTGGAGACATCCAGGTGCAACCCTGAAACCCACTGAGGAGTGGCCCCCTATGCCTGCGGGTCTCAGGAGGTTTGCAGGCCCCAGGAGGTAGGGGGAAGGGCTCTGGGACCTTCCCTGCCTGAGGCTGTGGGTTCTGTTGTCTCTGTGGCCCCAGGGCTACCCGCATGGCAGGGCCTGGGCAGAATGAATGAATAAAAGTTGAACTAAGGGATAAAGGTCAGCTCAGTTTCCACTTGCAGGCCTACATCAGGGGCCCCGGATTTCCTCCCACGATGACGATCCGGGCATGGCACTTTCTCACCCCAACACCCTCCTTCACCTTGTGTGTGTTAGTCTCGCAAGCATGTCCGACTCTCTGTGGCCCCATAGACTGGAGCCCCCCAGACTCCTCTGTCCATGAAATTCTCCAGGCAAGAATACTGGAGTGGGTAGCCATTCCCTTCTCCCGAGGATCTTCCCCACCTAGGGATCGAACCTAGGTCTCCCGCCTTGCAGGCCGATTCTTCACCGACTGAGCCACCAAGGAACCCGCAAGGCCACCAACAGAGCTTGGGTGAACCCACAGGCCCCACTGTTGTCCTATCCTGAAGACCAGTAGGCTGTGATGTCCAGGCTCTGGCAAGGCCACAGGAACCCACCAGCCCATCTTCAGGGAGCAGCCCCTTAGTCCAGTTGGTCCCTGGTGGGTGCAGAGGACCCAGCACGGAGCTGCCATGTAGGGACCCAGCTCCTCTGCTGGTGCCACTGTGTTGAGAGCCTGAGGCCCCGGCCAACCTGCCCATCCTCTCTTCCGGACACCGAGTGTGTGAGCACCAGCCCTGGACAGCCCTGGCCCCAGATTTCACCACACTCAGAGGAGCATATGACAAGGAAACTGTAGTGTCAGCCATGCGCTGGGGGTGGCTGGCCCCCCGACACCAGAGGATCAAGGCTGTAGAGCCACAGCTGCGGTGGGGGCCAGGCTCTGTGTGAGCTCCCTGCCTGAGTGTGACTTTTGCCTTTTAGCACCAACTGGCCTCCTGTCTTTATGCAAACTTCTATCTCTGCCTCCAGCCTTTTTTGCACAAACATGATGTCACCCCCCAGGAGCACTTCCCACCGCATCCTTTCCTCACCGGGCCTGGAGCCACCCACTCCTCTCTGTCCAGACTTCGTAGACCCCATCACCTAAGACCCAGGCATGCGTCTCAGATATTCACTGATAAACAGACAGCATGGCCACCGGCCAGCCAGAAGGGCCTCTGATGTAGGGCCACACATTTGCTTTTTGGATCCTGGGCTGTGGGGACATCTAGACGGTTCCAGCAGGTGTCGGCTGCCAGGTGGAGGGCCTTGGGTACTGACAGAGGGTAGCTGAGGGGCCATGTTAATGTGTGCCAGTCAGATACGTGGTGTTTCTTTGGGGTCTCGCCCAGACACCGATCCCTCCCCTGGGCCCTGGGGCACCGCAAGGTGTGACATCCTGAGCCTGGAACCCCTCAGCTGGATGTTCACACCACTTGCTAAGCCCCTGAGTCCAAGGACTCGAGGCCGACATTTTAAGAAATGTCACCTTCCTCCCTCACCCTGCTCTGGCCTTGGGACCAAATACAGGCAGGCAGCTCTTCACCTGGGCATTCTGTCACTTTTTCGAACTACAGAATCACCCACACTCATCCAGGCATTTCTGGAGTCACAGCACAGGCACAGCGGTGACCATCCAGCCTGTGGTTGAGGACACCGACTTTGTGGAAGGAGAGATTTGGGCTCACACTTCAGCTCTGCCTTTGATCAGCTGTGTGGCTTTGAGCAGCCGGCTTGCATCTGTGAGGCTCTGCTTTCTCTTTTGGAAAACAACAACAAAGAAGTCGTCAGCATGAAGCGATAGTTGTGAAGGTTACTCAGGATGCCTAGGGCCATGCTGCACGCTTGGCACATGCCAAGCTCCTGGTGGACGGCAGCTGTTAGACACGAATGCACTCTTCAAACAGGAGGGAACACTTGCCTATTTGCAGCCTACCCTCTAACTCAATGGAAAAGTGAAAGTGTTAGTCACTCACTTGTGTCCACCTCTTTGCAACCCCATAGAGTGTAGCCCACCAGGTTCCTCTTGTCCATGGAATTCTCCAGGCAAGAATACTGGCGTGGGTAGCCATTCCCTTCTCCAGGAGATCTTCCCAATCCAGGGATCGAACCGGGTCTCCGGTATTGCAGGAGGATTCTTTACCATCTGAGCCACCCGGGAAGGCCCATTAACTCGATGGATCATGCGCCAATTAGTTTTTCTCTAAGGCATCAGTTTTAACAGCCAGTTTTAATAGCATCAGGTCCTTACCACTCTGGACATCCAAGTTGTCAGTGAGTTCTTTCATTGTGAACAAGATCTCAGTGATCACATTATATCTGGAGAAGCCACAGAGTGTTTCTGTGCTGCTGGAGAGGGGGTTGTTGGCTGCAGGACTCCTGGGACACACGGAGGGTATGGACGCAGGAAACTGCAGAATGTGGTCTGTCCACAGGCAAGCTAATGAGTGAGCACTCAGGGCAAGTGAGGTCCTCTCTACGTAGGTGCTGGGTGGCGATGCCTCTGCCTCTCTGGTGTCTTTCCTCTCCAAAAGAGGAGCTGGACCGCCACACCAACGGGCAGGAGGAGTGGTATAGAGACAAGGCCCCATGTGAGGCTGAAGGCAGATTCTAGTCCCGCCAGGTGATTTCAGCACCAGCTAGAAGGACAGCAGTCAAGACCTCTCTTGGAAGGAATTCCCTGGGAGAGCCAGTTTGGAGGAGGGCTTGGGGGGTGGGCTGGGGGTGGTCCCAAGAAGAGGCAGGGAAATCCTCTGTCCACCACGCACCGTGGAGCCCTCTGTGTGGCTTCCCAGCATTCCAGGAAGCCCCAAGGGAAGCTGAGGTGCCCCCTCCGGGGCAGGGGGACATGCCATCTCTTCCACTGCCCTTTCCCAAAATGCACTCATTCAGGACTCACGTACAGGAGAGTTCACAGCAGTGGCATCTGTGATCCCCCAAACTAGAAATGACACAGAAGTCCACCAACAGTCCATCCTGTGTGGACATTTTACAGCCCAGTCCTACGGTGAAGAGTCATATAGCACAGGGGAATGGATGAGCTGGACAGTCACATTCAGGCAGATGCCCACCTGCCCGTGTTGGTGGAATGAGCAGGACACAGTCCGCTGTGCTGGTTACAGAAAGCACCCAACGTCACAGCAGAGGACAGTAATCAGGATGTAAGCCAGGACAGGAGTGGGACTGGCAGGGCGATGGTATCCACACACCCACTTTATTCATTTGACTGTCATTTTGTATTTTGAGCATGTTTGTATGAGTATATTACATTCCAAAGGCAAAATGTTAAAAAAAAAAAAAAAGAGAGAGAGAGAGATTAAGACACTTGGTGTTGTTGGACTTTGTGGGAGGCACAATTCAAGGGCCTGGCTCCTGGATGCTGGACCTGGTGACCGGGAATGTGCGCCCGTCCCAGGCTCCTCCTGGGTTCCTGGGGTGCAGGCTGCGACTCACAGCCTGTGGATGGGCCTGGGGATGAAGTCTGCACTTTAAACTCAGAGGAGCCAGGCCCCTGGCCACTTGGGGGCCACAGCAGGATTCCTGTTCTCTGAGCCAGCTGAGGGGCCCCTTTGGGGTCTCTTCCTGAAAGCTAGCCAAGAGAAGGTGTGCCAGCCATGGGGAACACAGCAGCAGCCCCAGCCCAGCAGGAAGCATGGGGTTCCTGCTCCCTGGAGCCCCAAGGCCCAGGCCCAGTCCCACTTCTTCACCTGAAACATTCACACCCCAACCGCAGTCCCAGTCTCCCTGCAGGCACACGCTGCAGGAGGCACTCAACTCTGTACCCCCTCCTCTCCAGATGGAAGTGGGGGCCCCCCAGGGAGTAAAGGACTGGTCCACTCTCACCTTCCCCGGGTCTCTGCCTCGTCCTACGGGGCTCCAGAGGCTCAGCAGNATGTTCTTTGGAGAAAGGCTTGTGTGCAGGGGAGGAAGAGATGGAGGTGGGGGACCCTGGGATGCCGAGGTGGCAGAGACGGGTGAGCCCCTGTCTCTGGGGACAGGGGGCCTTGCCCACAGGGTAGAGGGCCTTCTGGGAGAGCTCTGGGTTCTCCTCCACCCTCACTTCCCCAGACCCGGGGCTGCTGGCCTCTGCTAGCTGGAGGGAAATGCAGCCTTTGGGATCGTACCGGCCGCTGGACTCCCAGGGCGAGATGGTCTCCTCCAGGTAAAGTGAAAGGAGGCTCGTGTTCAAGAGGGTGAGGGGCTTGGACGGTGGGGCTTCATGTGTGGGGAGTGGCTGCGGGCCCCCGGGGGCACAGGCATGGGCATTTTGTGTTTCTGAGCACCTGGGTGAATGAGCGTGGACAGTGTGTGTATGTAGTTGTAACACAGATGCTCGGGTTGTGGGCAAGCTGTGATGTGCCTTTATGTACCCACATCTGCATTTGGGTCCCTTGTGCTGTTGGTATTTGTGTGTGCGAAGTTGAGCGTGAGTCTGTGTCCGCGCCAAAGTGGGTACACGTATGTGCGTTGGGCTCTGTGTCGGTGTGTGTTGTCAGATGTGCTGTGCAGGGGGATTTTGTTTCGTGTGTGTTGTGTGTGTCTTGCATGTGTGCCTGGGTTTCTGTGTGCTGCTGTGCAAAGAGGGCTCCATTCTGGTCCTGGGTCGCTTGGCCATCAGGGGCCCAGACGGGACTCCAGGGGGAGCTGGCGGGGGCCCTTCTGGCCAGTGATACCCGTGGGACTAAAGGGTGGAGGAGTGGATGGTGTGTGGTGTGTGTGTAGGTGTGCTGTAGGGCTGTGTGGGCCCCGGGACCTCACCTGTTGGCCTGAGTCCCAGCCATGATGTCACTGCTCCATTGCCCTGTGATGGGTGAGGGGGGTAGGCTGACTGGCGTTTCCAGAGCTGGGGGAGTGGAGTCCGTGTGCGGCCCCCAATGCCCTGGGGTGCCTGTCTCTTTCGTTCTGCACAGCCCCCTGGGATTGAGCTACTGTCGGGGTCTCCAGGTGTGGAGACTGAGGCCCAGGGGAATTAAAGCCTTAATGTTACCATTAGAACAGACGTGGGACAGAGCCAGGCTCCAAGCCCAGAACTCTCTATGTCTCCTGGTTTTGTGGGGATCACACTGTATCCCTGAGAAGCAGTTTTACAGATGAGCTGACCGGAGCTTAGAGATGCCACGTGGCTTCCTGGTGAAAGGACTGCGGGCCACCAAGCACCCAGGAGGCACTGAGTCGGAGTGCGACATGTGTCCTTCTGGGTTCAGTCTCCTCACTGTCTCATGTCTTAAGCACGACCATCTGTATTTATGTCCCAGGAGACTGAGGCTGACAGAGCTGACTACATTTACAGCAGAGACTGGAGGGAGCGTCCCTGTTGTGTCCTTCTCTTGGCCAAGCAGTCACGTCACGGGTGCTGGGTCCTTGTGTGTCCCCGGGGCCGGGCTCTCGGGAGAGGCAGGTATTTGTCCAGTGGCACGAGGTACCAGCCAATGGCGTGGACACCGCCTGGAATCCCCCTGCCCCCCAGTGCCTGAGCAGCCACCGTGGAGAATGGGAGCAGGCCAGGCAGCTGCAGCACCATGTCCCTGGCTCCCAGTGAGGCTGTCCTGGGCCCTGCGTGCAAGGTGGTCTCCGTCTTCCTGGTGCTGTTCCTTGTGTGTGTGGTGGGCATCGTGAGCAATGCCATGGTGGTCCTGGTGGTGCTGACCACCCGGGACATGCACACGCCCACCAGCTGCTAAATGGTCAGCCTGGCCCTGGCAGACCTCACTGTGCTGGTGGCTGCAGGGCTGCCCGTGTTTCCGAGAGCTTGGCTGGGCAGTGGGTGTACGGCCACGCAGCTGCCTGGGCATCACCTATTTGCAGTATCTGGGCATCAATGCGTCCTCCTGCTCCATCCTGGCATTCATGGTGGAGAGGTATGTGCACCCCCAGTCCCCCCCTAACAGGTCAGGACTTCCTGGCTGTGATCCTTGGTAAACTGAGGCTGCTCTCCTTTAATGAAGAGGGGTGCTGGGTGAGACCCTGGAGGAGCCTGGTGGAGGGGGGCAGGTGCCTGGAAGTGGGTTTCTCATTCACCTCTGCTGCTGACTTGCTGCAGGATGCCAAGGCAGCCTGGCACTCCTGGGGCACAGTGTTCCACTTGGGAGTGTGGACACTGGACCGGACAGTCTCCTGGGCCCGTTCCAGCTCTGAAGTTAACACCTGAGAGGCAATTTGGCATCTCAGGATGTAAATGCTGAAGCCCGCTGACTGGGTTCAGTATCAGCTCTGTGTCTTCCCAGCTGTGTGGCCTTCAGCATATTGGCTCAGAGACTCAGTGTCTCATCCAGGGCCACACAGACTGGGGACAGAACCGAGGCCTCTGACTTACATACGCTGGCCCAGTCCTGCCTCTTGCCCGCTGTGCCATCTGGGGTCACAGTGTCCTTGACCCCTTAGCCCAAGACCTTTGGTGGTGGGCAGTAGGAAGTCCGCTGGAACTTGCACAGAGATCAAGGTCTTTGCAGGGGCACCTCTACCTCGTGGGCCTGGCTGGACCTTAAGGGGCTGTGTGTTCTGACTCGGGCCCACCCTCCCCTCTTGAGACTGGCGCCTTGCTCTGCCAGCTGCCGAGGCTGCCTCAACATGGCCACTCCGCTCCCCAGATCTCCACAGCCTCGCAGGTCCATAATGAAAGGGCCGGTTAAACCATCACATCACATTCGGTTCCTCATTGGGGAATCTGATTGGCCAAGCGCATCAGGTGTCCCAGTGCAGCCCAATAGCCCAGGAGGGCAGGTGGATCACGGGACTGCCCGGTGGCCTGCAGGGCCACCTGCAACCCGATGCGGGCACAGACCATGTGCACCATGGCACCGGCCAAGTGAGTCGTGGTGGGCGTCCGGGGGACCATGTCCGTGTACTGCCTGCTCTGGTTCTTCCTGGTGGACCTGGACGCTGGCGGATGCCGGGGCCTGCAGTGCGGCTACCGGGTGGCCCGCAGCCTGTACCTGCCCATCTACCTGCTAGACTTCACTGTCTTCTTCCTCACATCCCTACTGGCAGCCACAGTGCTCTATGGACTTATCGCAAGGATCTTGTTCCGGAGCGCTCT
>SJXQ01000811.1:79969-97328 GCA_006408695.1 Aepyceros melampus | reverse complement strand
CCAGGCGGCCTTCCAGTGGCTGTGCCAACGCGGGGCGGAGGGACCACAGAGGCGCGCGGCCGGCCTCAGCACCGCCAGCTACACTGTGGTCCAAGAGACACCCCAGAAGATGCAGACCAGCGGGAGCGAGGTCGCCGGCTCTCAGGCAGCTGGGCCCCCACTCCCACAGCAGGGGCCTGGATTCAGCACGGTCTGCGGGCTGCCCTCCCCTGCCCAGCTCATCTTGCCTCCTTCGGTTTGCTCCCCTGGTGGATCCTGTCTGCTGATGGCTGGCAGGGCCATGAGACGGGCAGACACCCCTTTGCCAATGGCTCCCTGAGCCTCCTGTCTCCTCCCCTGTGAGCTCTGTCTCTGAGCCACGATGCAAGAGTAGGGCTATCTCGGGTCATGAACAGAGCAGAGTGCTGTTTTTTCTGGCCACTGAGCCATAAACAGGAAGCCTTCCTGTGCCCTCTTGCTCTGAGGCATCCAAGCTCTGCCCTTGAGAAGCCCGCTTTGCTGACCACTGCCCTCTACATCCAGGAGTGGAGGGGAGTTCATGGCTTGGGACAACTAGGCCCCAGGCTTCCTCCTCTCAGGCTCCATCACTTTTCTGGGTGGAACACTGCAGCCAAAGGCATTGACAATTCAGGTGGCAGGGGCCAGAAAGAGCCCTCCATGGGGTAGCCGGATGGTTTCTGCACCAGCTGGTGGGATCGTCGCCCGGCCCAACTCAGAACCTCAGGCCTGTTTCCTGCCTGCCAATTCCCTGCAGTTGCTCCATGTGGTAAGTGGTTTCAAGGGACGCAGATCAACGATAGTCACCTCTGCTTTGACCCCAAGAACCTGGAGCCTGGACTGAGGGCCACGTGTAGATGGCTGGGGCCAAGGACCCTCACACCAGCCCTCAGGTCAAGGACCCTGGGGGTGGCCTGCCCTGTACCACGTGTTTACCTGCCGGAAGGTGGCAGCTAGGCTGGACGAACTGATGCCCAGCCTTCCGTTAGTGCACATAGCTGTCCACGCTGCTGATCCACCAATAAGGAGAGAGAGCTGGTGTGAGTGGGTGTGGCCATGGTCACATGACAACCCTGGTCTGGATTACTGCAGCCCCAAGTGAGCCACTGCTGGGCTGCTCCCCCTCCCCACCCGCCGCCGTCCACGCCTGCTATCCCCCCACACCCCCTGCTGGTCCTTACTGATGGTTGAGTGCTCCGGGCCCTGGGCCAGTCCACCATCTGCAGCCTTTTTACCCCAGCAATGGCCCTATCAAGGGGGACCTCCAACTGTGTTGGTTTTAACGTATGAGGAAACTGAGGCGAGGGAGACTTTCAGGGGGTCACCTGTCCCCCACGGGTGAGTCACTGAGCTCCTGCACAAAGCTCAATAGGACAAAGGCACAGCATCTTGAACCCAGCCCCATTCCCTCTGAGATTATTTACCTTTTGGTCACTGTGATGCTCATTAAAGCAGATTTTCCATGGACACTTCTTTGGGAGGAGGTCTGTGTGTCCAGAGGTGGCCTGAGTGTGACCTCCAGGATGGAAGGAAATGAGAGTGAGGGAGTACATTGGGCAGGGAGAAAGGGCATCCTGAAAGCTGGGGCCATGGTGGGACTCTGTCCCCAGAGAGAGCCAAGGGACAGATGGGGGCTGATGAGAAGATGGGGCCTCGCTGGAGGAAGGGTGCCCTCTTGTTGACCTTGTGGCTGAGCTCCAGACGCAGATCAACAATAGTCACCTCTGCTTTGACCCCAAGAACCTGGAGCCTGGACTGAGGGCCACGTGTAGATGGCTGGGGCCAAGGACCCTCACACCAGCCTTCAGGTCAAGGACCCTGGGGGTGGCCTGCCCTGTACCACGTGTTTACCTGCCGGAAGGTGGCAGCTAGGCTGGACGAACTGATGCCCAGCCTTCCGTTAGTGCACATAGCTGTCCACGCTGCTGATCCACCAATAAGGAGAGAGAGCTGGTGTGAGTGGGTGTGGCCATGGTCACATGACAACCCTGGTCTGGATTACTGCAGCCCCAAGTGAGCCACTGCTGGGCTGTCCCCCTCCCCCCCCGCCGCCGTCCACGCCTGCTATCCCCCCACACCCCCTGCTGGTCCTTACTGATGGTTGAGTGCTCCGGGCCCTGGGCCAGTCCACCATCTGCAGCCTTTTTACCCCAGCAATGGCCCTATCAAGGGGGACCTCCAACTGTGTTGGTTTTAACGTATGAGGAAACTGAGGCGAGGGAGACTTTCAGGGGGTCACCTGTCCCCCACGGGTGAGTCACTGAGCTCCTGCACAAAGCTCAATAGGACAAAGGCACAGCATCTTGAACCCAGCCCCATTCCCTCTGAGATTATTTACCTTTTGGTCACTGTGATGCTCATTAAAGCAGATTTTCCATGGACACTTCTTTGGGAGGAGGTCTGTGTGTCCAGAGGTGGCCTGAGTGTGACCTCCAGGATGGAAGGAAATGAGAGTGAGGGAGTACATTGGGCAGGGAGAAAGGGCATCCTGAAAGCTGGGGCCATGGTGGGACTCTGTCCCCAGAGAGAGCCAAGGGACAGATGGGGGCTGATGAGAAGATGGGGCCTCGCTGGAGGAAGGGTGCCCTCTTGTTGACCTTGTGGCTGAGCTCCGAGACAGGGGCTGCCTGGATGTGAGTATCTCCCACGGCTGCAGAGGGCCTGCTGGGTCAAGGTCTTGGTGCTGGTCCTGGCCTTTCTCTATACCCCTCTGTCACCCTGCACACCTGGGCTGGGACGCCTCACCCTATCTAAGACAGGGGTCAGTGAGGGTACCTGTCACCAGAGTTCTGGCCTTACCACTGTACCAGTCTTGCTGTCTGAACTGCTCCCTTTCTGTCTTTTTTTCATTGACAGGGAGGTTAACTGTTTATTGTCCCCTACCCAGGACACACATAAAAGTCAGGAAATAAGTTAATTTAGGTACCTCACTTCCCTGCAGATGGGAAAAAGGAACTTGTGAAAGTCAGAGAGCACCCCAGGCTGCTGCCCCAACTCCTAGAGTGAGCTGTGTTCCTGGCTTAATTTGACATTTGGCTCTCTGGAGCTCTGTTGGTGGTCCACAGGTCCCCAAACCTGGCATGCATCAGCCCCTCCCTCTGAAGCCCCTCACTGGCTCCAATTTTTATTTCCTGGTTTTCAGAATAGCAGTTCCACCCCCAGAGTGTCAAAAAGTAACAGAACTGGGCTGGGGCCAGAGGTTTGCGCACATGGAGTAGAGGGATCAGCTTCTTGGTGGGAGCAGTGCCCTGTTTGGGGAACAAAAGCTGAACGCTCTGACAACCCACTCCACGCTAAGGGACGAGCCAGGGTGGGGGCACCTGGGCAGACGATAGTCCCAGCCCTTAGCTGTGATAGCACCTGTGACAAGCAGCATCCCTATTTAAGGGGCCAGGACCAGCACTGTGCTCTGGATGGATTTCGCACCCGAGGGGCTAAAAGCAAAGACACTTTGGTGTGTGGACAAGGTACCAGTGGCTGTCTCCCAGCTAGGCCAGGAGGCTGCAGGGACACGTGCAAAGCCGAGCCTGCTGTGGCTTAGAACTTGAGCTGTCCTGGACGATGTGGAGGTGCTGTCGCCCCGTGGGAACAGATGCAGCAGTTGGAGGTTAGAGTGTGTGCTTCCCTGGAACAGGCCCAGGAAACGGGGCTTGGAAAAGGGACTGTGCCAGGGCCCCAGGCCAGGTGTGCCACACAGAGCCCTCGGCGATTGGGACACCAGGTCTGTGCCATTCGGAGCTGTCCCAAGACTCTGCTCTCTGCTGAGCCCATGTGGCCCTCGGGGTAAACGCCCAGGGGCTGCTGAGGGCATGGTGCCCGGGGCTGGCTCAGCTCCCTCTCCAGACCTGTGTGGACACCCACTCCCTCCCTCCAGCTGGGCCACTGTGGGCTCAGGGCAGTGCTGTGCTCCCCAGCTGGGCTGGACCCAGGGGCCATGCTGGAACAGCCAGGGTGTCTGGGTGGGGTCCCCTCTGAGCCTGTGCTCCCAGAAAATAGAGGCAGTTAAGAAGCTTCACAGGGGACTTTGCTAGCACCAGTGATGAGACTCTGAGCTTCTAGTGCGGGGGGATGGATTTATTCCTGGTTGGGGAAGATCCCATATGCCGTGTGACATGGCCAAAAAAAACCCAAAACAAGAAGCTGGACAAATCTCTTGTTTTTCGAAACATCTTGGGAGACAGTTTGCTGCAAAGACTTCCCCGAATGATGTAGATGAAGTTGGTCCACCCTTCCTCAGCAACCCCATGAGACCCCTAGATACTTCCCGAGTTATTTGTCACCAGGCCAGACTTTGCTCCTCCAGCCCCTGGTTCTTTGTCTCAAGTTCAATAAGCTGAAATGAGACTATGTGTTCTCCTGAAACTAGCAACAGAGAAAAACATTCTCCATTCAGCTGACTGAGAGTGCTCTCACGGACAAACAGCTGGAGACCACCCACCTGTCACCTGGAGACCACCTGCCTGTCACCTGGAGACCACCACCCTGTCACCTGGAGAACACCACCCTGTCACCTGCAGACCATTCATTTGACAGGAGACCACCCACCTGTCACCTGCAGAACATGACCCTGTCACCTGGAGATCACCTGCCTGTCACATGGAGAACACCACCCTGTCGCCTTGAGACCACCTGCCTGTCATCTGCAGAACACCACCCTGTCACCTGGAGACCACCTTGTCACCTGGAGACCACTCATTTGACAGAAGACCACCTGCCTGTCACATGGAGAACACCACCCTGTCACCTGGAGAACACCTGCCTGTCACCTGGAGAACACCACCCTGTCACCTGGAGAACACCTGCCTGTCACCTGGAGAACACCACCCTGTCACCTGGAGACCATTCATTTGACAGAAGACCACCTGCCTGTCATATGGAGACCATCCACCTGTCACCTGGAGAACATGATCCTGTCACCTGGAGACCACCTGCCTGTCACCTGCAGACCGTCACCCTGTCACCTGGAGACCACCTGCTGTCACCTGGAGACCACCCACCCTGTCACTTGGAGACCATTCATTTGACACAAGACCACCCGCCTGTCACCTGGAGAACATGACCCTGTCACCTGGAGAACACCACCCTGTTACCTGGAGAAACCCTGTCACCTGGAGACCATTCATTTGACACAAGACCACCCGCCTGTCACCTGGAGACCTCTCATCTGACTGGAGACCAGCACCCTGTCACCTGCAGCTCTGTCCCCCCGCATCTACTCTGCATAGGAGCCGTGGCAGAGCCACCTGCCAGGACCTCCGGCCCCTGGCCCCTGGAGCCCTTCCCTTGCCCTGGGTTGGGGTTAGGCTGCCAGTGGAGGCTGGGCGGGTCCTGTGTCTCTCTGACCCCCCAGCCCCGCTGCTCCGTGCTCGCACCCCGCCAGCTGTCCCCGCAGGCCCTGCTGCTCCCTGCGTCCGCCCGCGGTTTCGGGCTCCTCTCGGCCTGCGCGGCTGCCGTCAGTGACCACAGGGCTGCTCGGAGCTAGCGGCTCTTAGGGGACGACCCAGAACTCCTGAAGTCGCCATCGTGCAGGTAAGACACATATTTGCAGTTTCTTGAGCTTTGCACGTGGACACGAAGGGCTCTTTGCAGTTTTTGAGGCCGTGCGGGTCATTCCAGGGAAGCGACCCCCCGTGTAGCTGAGGGGACACTGTTCTCGGCTTCTGAGCTGGCAGCTCACCCTTTGGGGTGTCACCTTGTTGCAACCAGCCAGTCGGTGGCCCCCCAGGCCTCCCTGACACCCCCCACCAAACCGGCAGGCCTGTGTGGACACAAGTGCCTTTCTGCTTCTTTAATTGCAGGCGGGGTGGGGCAGGGATAACAGGACTCCCCTCCCCTGCTGGGTTCCAGAATGTTCTCAAGCCATGGGTGGAAAATAGCGCCTGCCTCCCACCGCTCACCCCCATCACAGATGCACAGCACTTTGTCCTCCTCTGACTCCAGGCAGCTTCAGACCTGCTGCCCAAGGCGTCTGAAGCTGCCACTGGTCCTTCCGTGTGTCTCTGGGAGGCTCCTGTCCCCCTGAGCCTGCATCTCCTTCCTCCTCCTCCCTGCGAGATCAGGGCCTCTCAGGCTCTCCCGCCTCCACCTGACTGAGGAGCTGGGCCCCTGGCCTGGACCACAGTTCCTGCCGGCTCTGCACGAAGGGAGGAGAGATGGCGGCGGAGAATGGGGCCCAGGAGGAGTGGTCCCTCTGGGCCAGGCCGCTCTGCTCGGCCTGGGCTTCCAGGTGCTCTGTGCAGCTGGCCCAGCGAGGATGCTGATGCCGGGACCCTGGCCCAGACAGGATGCGGTGACCAACGAGGAGTTGTCTGGAGGTGTGGCAGTTGCCACCTGGTGCTGGGGATGGCTGGGAGTGATGCCACCGAGGTGGTCCTCAGAGTGGGGGCGGGGTGCTGAGGCCTTGCCTAACCTTTAACCCCCCCTGTAGCTGAGCAGGGGTGGAGTGTGCCAGTTGGGATACTTGGAGCCTGGATTGAGCGCTGCTCCTAGCAGAGGATGGCCTGGGGTCAGCAGGCAAGGGGAGAGGTGTCTGTGGCCCACATGAGCCTCCCAGACTCCCTGAGGTGGCTCCCCAACTTATAGCTTGGAGGAAGGGAGCCAGGGAGAAGTCAGGGAGGTGGGGGATTAGGGGAACTGTGCTCTGGGGAGAAAAGCCTGGAGCCTGGGATACCAAGGCCCACCTCCTCATTTTCTACTTGGAATGATCCTCACGCTGTCCCTGAGGGTGAAGGGGGTGAACTGTGCTTTGTCTGCCCCGAAGGGTGCCAGTTGTGGGGGCTCCACAGACCACTGTGGAAGGGTGCCAATTGTCGGGTCATCATTGGGCTTTGGGGGTATGGAGGTGTTACCTGGGACTTGGTCATCTGAGAGCCCCCGAGGGGCTCCAAGTGGGGGCAGTGGGGAGGGGGGCCTTAATGGTGGCTGAGGGGGCAGAGAACAGAGAGCTGGGCTGTGTGGAGTGGGGGCCAGGGTCGAGAACAGATTTCTGTCCTGCTACAGACAGAAGTGCCTCGAGAGGCCTTGCATCAACGTCACTAAACCTCCAATTTCTTCTTTGGCAAAACAGCTCACCCCCCTGATCCGGGTGGAGGGATGGTGACGGATTAACGTAGCAGTCCTCAAAGTGTGATGTGTGGAACCCTAAGGTCTGCCATTTCGAAACCATTCGGACACTATTTGCCTTTGTTGTAAGGTGAGCTTTGCCCTGGTGGCCTTGGCCTGGGATGGTCACCCTCTCCCCACAGTTCACACTGAGGCTGTTTTTGATGAGGCCGTGACAGATGCTAATTTAGTAAACCTCAGCTCTTGAATTCTGCCTTTTTATTGGTTTTGGTGATGAAATGGGAGGAGTGGGTGTGGCTGTGAATGGAGGTGTTCCATGGGGCCAAGTGTCCTCCAGGCTGTGACCAGGAGACCAGCTCAGGGTCTGTGGTGGTGATAAGGTCCAGGCTCTCGTGTGAAAATTAGAATTTTGCACAGCTTGAGCTTTGCAAGGTTTGATGGCTTTCCTGATGGAATTGGCGGGGATGGGTGGAAAGCTGTATCCATGTTTGACGTTGTGTAATGAGGTGTGCCTCCAGTGAGCTGTCCCGTAGACTCCCTGAGCTTAGGTTTTCTAAATGGCCCAATGCAGGATGTTGAGATCATACCTGGGTAAAAGGAGCAACCCTTTCAAAGTGCATAAGAAGCCACTGGATTTTCCTGTAACAGGAGGAAGGGGTCAGGATGTGATAGAGTCCACCTGGAAGCTGGTCTTCAGGCCCTGCTACATAAGCTGACCAGGCCCTTTCCAGTCACATGTCTGTGTGGCTTAGATTTTCTTCGCCTACTTTGACCAAAATAATATACTGACCCAGGTGAGAATCCCACTGCCTGCTATTAAATAGCAAACAGTAAAGAGATTTGAGGACTTCCCAGGTGACGCAGTGGCAAAGAATTCCCCTTCCAATGCAGGAGACGCAGGAGACATGGTTTCGATCCCTGGGTCAGGAAGATCCCCTGGAGTAGGAAATGGCAACCCACTCCAGTATTCTTTTTTTTTTTTCTAAACTTTTTATTTTCTATTGAGGTATAGCCAATTAACAACATTGTGATAGCTTCAGGTGAACAACGAAGGCACTCAGCCATACATATACATGTATCCATTCTCCCCCAAACTCACCTCCATCCTGGCTGTCACATAATATTGAGCAGAGTTCCATGTGCTATTCAGTAGGACCTTGTTGGTTATCCAGTTCAAGTATACAGCAGTGTGTACCTGTCCATCCCAAACTCCCTAACTATCCCTTCCCCCATCCATCTCCCCAGCAACCATAAGCTTTTTCTTTGAGTCTCTTTATGTTTTGTAGGTCCATTTATATAATTTCTTTTCAGATTCCACACATAAGGAATGTCATATCATATTTCTCCTTCTCTGACTTCCTTCACTCGGCATGACAGTCTCCAGGTCCGTCCATGTTGCTGCAGATGGCGTTATTTCATTCTTTTTGATGGCTCAGTAATATTCCAGTGTATATATGTACCATATCTTCTTTATCCATTCCTCTGTTGATGGACATTTAGGTTGCTTCCATGTATTGGCTATCATAAACAGTGCTGCTCGTGTTGGAGGGTCTCCTGTGGGAGCATGGGTTGGCAGCTTACCGCACGGCAGTGGCAGCAGCAGTCTTGGAAGTCCCCCTTGGCGTAATTCCTCTTGGAGGTCACAATTAGCCTTGCCATAGAGACTGTAGACCCCAGGGCTGGGTCATCTCAGGCCAAGCAACTAACAAGGAGGGAAAGCAACCCCATTCTAGTATTACCTGGAAAATTCCATGGACAGAGGAGCCTGCTGGGCTACAGTCCTTAGGGTCGCAAAGAGCTGAACTTGACTGAGCGTATATGCAGATGTACTGACAGGTGATAAGACGTTTGAAAACACAACGTCCTTCTCTCTGAATTTTCTCCTTATTTAAGAAAATACTGTTTTTCATAAAAACATTATTTCTGTTGATATGTAATGGGTTCAGTTAAGTTCTGTTGCTCAGTCATGTCTGACTCTTTGCGACCTCATAGACTGCAGCACACCAGGCTTCCCTGTCCATCCTCAACTCCCAGAGCCTGCTCAAACTCATGTCCATTGAGTCAGTGATGCCATCCAACCATCTCACCCTCTGTCATCCCCTTCTCCTCCTGCCTTCAGTCTTTCCAGCATCAGGGTCTTTTCCAACGAGTCAGGTGGCTAAAGTATTGGAGCTTCAGCATCAGTCCTTCCAATGAATATTCAGGACTGATTTCCTTTAGGCTTGACAGGTTTGACCTTGCAGTCCAAGGGATTCTCAAGAGTCTTCTCCAACACCACAGTTCAAAAGCATCAACTCTTTGGTGCTCAGCTTTCTTTGCGGTCTAACTCTCCCATCCATAAATAACTACTAGAAAAACCATAGCTTTGACTAGACAGACCTTTATTGGCAAAGTAACATCTCTACTTTTTAATAATGCTGCCTAGGTTTGTCATAGCTTTTCTTCCAAGGAGCAAGCATCTTTTAATTTCATGGCTGCAGTCACTGTTCACAGTGATTTTGGAGCCCCCCCACCACCCAGGCCCAAATAAAGTCTCTCACTGTTTCCATTCTATCCCCATCTATTTGGCACGGAGCGATGGGACTGGATGCCATGATCTTTGTTTTTTGAATGTTGAGTTTTGAGCCTACTTTTTCACACTCCTCTTTCACCTTCATCAAGAAGCTCTTTAGTTCTTCTTCCCTTTCTGCCATAAGGGTCATGTCATCTGAATATCTGAGGTTTTTTATGTTTCTCCTGGCAGTCTTGATTCTAGCTTGTACTTCATCCAGCCTGGCATTTCTCATGATGTCCTCTGCTTATAAGTTAAATAAGCAGAGTAACCATATACAGCCTTGATGTACTTCTTCCCAGTTTGGAGCCATACCATTGTTCCATGTCCAGTTCTAACTGTTGCTTCTTGACCTGCATAGAGGTTTCTCAGGAGGCAGGTAAGGTGGTCTGGTATTCCCATCTCGAAGAATTCTCCACAGTTTGTTGTGATGCACATAGTCAAAGGCTTTGGTGTAGTCAATAAAGCAGAAGTAGATGTTTTAATTACTGTTATTTTTAAATAACATGAATATTTAAGAATTCTGAGGTGTATCTAATCTGGTAAATACCTATAGATACAGCATACATGGATCAGAGCTCCTTGGGGTCCTCAGAGTTCAAGAATGTAAATGGGGTTCTGAAATAAAGTTTTCAACTAACTTAGGCAGTAGATACGGATTAACGTTGATTTTGTGGTTTAGTTGCTACATCGTGTCCAACTCTTTTGCACTCCCATGGACTGTGGCCCTCCAGGCTCCTCTGTCCATGGGATTTCCAAGGCAAGAATACTGGAGTGGGTTTCCATTCCCTTCTCCAGGGGATCTTCCCGAGCCAGGTCTCCTGCATTGCAAGCGGATTCTTTACCACTGAGCCACCAGGGTAGTACCTGGCAGATTTGTTCTTGATAAATGGTCGTTTTCCTTCAGTTTACTTTTGGGTAAACTGAAGTTCCAAGAGGAAGGATTCACCTGTGACACAGGCAGGGCCAGGTGCCTGCCCGACTTCCAGCTGTATGTTCCATCTGCCCACATGGCTCCCGTGCCTCCTCCCTCCTGCCCACTTCCCACTGGTGACTCCTGAGCTGGGGGCAGCTTGGAGCCCTCAGAACCCTTAGCTCAGAACCTCCCCACCCCTCAGAAGGCCAGCATCAGTGAGCACCACTGAGGAGAGCGTCCCCTCTGGAACTGCTGAGGCAGGAGGAGCCCAGCCTGCCTTTAAAGGACCTGCACCCATGTCCCTGGTCATAAAATCACTGCAGGTGTTTAGTTGTAAGCAGTGGGTGCTCACTGTGGAAAACTATAAAGGTAGGAAAAAGTGAAAAGAGCTCCTTTTCATACACAAAGTACCTTCAACTCCATCACCCAAGTGAGTTTTCACAGAGGCTGTAACCAGTTTTGTCTTAGGAGAGGGAGGACCCGTGGAGGCTGTCCTGGGTGACACACATTGGCAGGTCCAGACCCGGGCTCTTTCCTCACCCACACTAGCTATCAGGAAACCCAGGCAGAGCTCACTGAATCACTCTGACCACTGTAGATCTGTGTGACCCTACCTCGAGCAAGTCCATGGGCACCATTTTCCCAACAGCATTTGCTCACCATGTCTCTATTTCATGTTTTGCTAATTCTTGTGATATTTCAGATTTTTCATTATTATTATATTTATTATGGTGATCTGTGATCAGTGACCCTCGGTATTACTCTTGCAAAAAGATTGCAACTGGCTGAAGGTTTAGAGGATGGTCAGCATGTTTTAGCTATAAAATATTTAATTAAGGTTTGCACACTGTTTTTATACATGATACTACTGCACGCTTAACAGGCTATAGAATATGCACTGGGAAAGCAAAGAATTTGTACAATAAAGGACCCGCCTTGTTGTAATGCTTGCTTTACAGCCTGTGATGTTCTGGACTCAAACCTGCGGTATATCCGAGGTGTGCCTGTGTAATTAGAACAAAATCTCCTACGACCGAGAAACTTCACAGGGTAGAGCAGGGAGGATGAGCTCAGGATTGAGTAAGCCTGAAACCAGATCAGGCTGTCTGTGAGTGCCATCGCAGACAGGAGGGGCACTCACCATTTTATGTAGATGGGGAGAGTCAGCCCATAGACACGTGTTCCTGGGACAGACCAGCACCAGTCCCTACTTAGGAGGCCCTGACGGCACCGTCGGTCACACACAGTTCACGCCAGCTCCCCCTGTAACTGGCGTTTGTGTTAGCTGATGGCCTTTATCTAAAGGGACAATAGATGTTCTGGCCTCTCACAGGCGCAGGGTTTCAGCCTAGAGCCAGGGACCTGTACCCCACAGAATCTAGGGGTAGAAGGGGAGCCTCTTCCCTGAGGTTCACACTCCAAGAGGCAGCTCCCAGGCCCTGGAGAAAGATGGTCCTGGGTTGTAAACCTGCAACAGGCTTAGGGAGCTCTTTATAGAGATGACATCCATTTCAGAGGAGGCAGAGAAAGAATTTACAGGTGTTCTAAATGCTCTAAGGCAAGAGAGGGGATGGTCCCATTCCCTTTTTGCAGCAGGAAGATTAATTTTTTTTCCTGTTTTAATCTGTTTGCCCTCACACAGCCCCCGAGGGGACCTGAGAAGGGTTAGGAAGTGATCCAGCGACTTGGGTCACTGCATGATTGGGAGCAGGGGGGTCGCAGAAAACAGGGGGATGAGGTATGTGTACGAGCGGGAGCATTAAGCCTGCGGGGGCCTGGCTGGTGTCAGCTGTCTTTCTGAGAGCACCGGCCCCCCGGACTAGGGGCTGAGAGCCAAGGGTGCTGGTGGAGCTGGGGGGCCACTGGCTTGTGCAGGGGTTGCAGCAACATGGGTGGATCTAGATGTTACCATCCTAAGTGAAGTCAGTCAGCCAGAGAAAGACAAATACCATGGCACTTACATGTAGAATCTATAAAACAATACAAATGAACCCAGGAACAAACTCATAGACATAGAAAACAAACTTATGATTACCAAAGGAGCAGGGGGAGGGATGAAGTAGGGTTATAGGGTTAACAATTACACATGACTGTATACAGGATAGATAAACAGTAAAGCTTTACTGCATAGCAGGGGCCCCCAACCTCCCGGATCTAATGCCTGATGATCTGAAGTGGAGCTGGCGTCATAATATTAGAAATAAAGTGCACGAGGATGGAATGAGCTTGAATCATCCCGAAACCATCCCCCACTCCTGTCCATGGAAAAACTGTCTTCGGTCCCTGGCACCAAAAAGGCTGGGGCTGCTGCTGTATAGCACAGAGAGCTACGTTCAGTGTCTTATCAGTTCAGTTCAGTTCAGTCACTCAGTCGTGTCCGACTCTTTGCAACCCCATGAACCATAGCATGCCAGGCTTCCCTGTCCATCACCAACTCCCGAAGCTTGCTCAAACTCATGTCCATCGAGTCGGTGATGCCATCCAACCATCTCATCCTCTGTCACCCCCTTCTCCTTTTGCCTTCAATCTTTCCCAGCATCAGGATCTTTCTAGGAGTTGGCTCTTCGCATCAGGTGACCAAAGTATTGGAGTTTCAGCTTCAGCATCAGTCCTTCCAAAGAGTATTTAGGGTTGACTTCCTTTAGGATTGACTAGTTTGATCTCCTTGCTGTCCAAGGAACTCTCAAGAGTCTTCTCCAGCATCATTGTTTGAAGCATGAATTCTTCAGCACTCAACCTTCTTTAGGCCCAACTCTCACATCTGTACATGGCTACTGGAAAAACCATAGCTTTGACTAGATGGAACTTTGTTGGCAAAGTGATGTGTCTGCTTTTTAATGTACTATCTAGGTTTGTTGTAGCTTTTTTCCAAGGAGCAAGCATCTTTTAATTTCATGGCTGCAGTGATTTTGGAGCCCAAGAAAATAAAGTCTGCCACTGTTTCCATTTTTTCCCTATCTAATTGCCATGAAGTGATGGGCCTGGATGCCATGATCGTTGTTTTTTGAATGTTGAGTTTTAAGCCAGCTTTTTCACTCTCCTCTTTCACCTTCATCAAGAGGCTCTTTAGTTCCTTTTCACTTTCTGCCATTAGGATGGTGTCATATGCATATCTGAGGTTATTGATTATTTCTCCTGGAAATCTTGATTCCAGCTTGTGCTATATCCAGCCTGGCATTTCACAGGATGTACTCTGCATGTAAGTTAAATAAGCAGGGTGACAGTATACAACCTTGACATACTGCTTTCCCAATTTTGAACCAGTCCTTCATGTCCGGTTCTAATGGTTGCTTCTTGACCTGCATACAGGTTTCTCAGGAGTCAGATAAGATGGTCTGGTATTCCTATCTCTTGAAGAATTTTCCAGTTTGTTGTGATCCACACAGTCAAAGGCTTTAGTGTAGTCAATGAAGCAGAAGTAGATGTTTTTCTGGAATGCCCTTGCTTTCTCTGTGATCCAGTGGATGTCACAATTGAGCCCTTCTTTGGGACTGGAATGAAAACTGACCTTTTCCAGTCCTGTGGCCATTGCTTAGTTTTCCAAATTTGCTGGCATATTGAGTGCAGCACTTTAACAGCATCATCTTTTAAGATTTTAAATACTTCAGCTGGAATTTCATCACCTCTACTAGCTTCGTTCCTATCGATGTTTCCTAAGGCCTACTTGACTTCACACTCCAGGATGTCTGGCTCTGGGTGAGTGATCACACCATCGTGGTTATCTGGGTCATTAAGACTTTTCTGATACAGTTCCGTGTATTCTTGCCCCTCTTCTTAATCTCTTCTTCTTCTGCTAGGACCATACCATTTCTGTCCTTTATTGCGCGCATCTTTGTATGAAATGTTGTCTTCGTATCTCTAATTTTCTTGAAGAGATCTCTAGTCTTTCCCATTCTACTGTTTTCTTCTGTTTCTTTGCATTGTTCACTTAAGAAGGCTTTCTTATTTCTCCTTGCTATTCTTTGGTACTCTGCGCTCAGATGGTATATCTTTCCTTTTCTTCTTTGCCTTTAGCTTCTCTTCTTTTCTCAGCTACTGATAAGGCCTTCCCAGATAACCGTTTTACCTTGTTGCATTTCTTTTTTTGGGGGGTGGTCTTGATCACTGCCTCCTGTACAACATCACAAACCTCTGTCCACAATTCTTCAGGTACTCTGTCTATCAGATCTAATCCCTTGAGTCTATTTGTCTATAGATTATTATCTATACTTTCACTGTATAATCGTAAGGGGTTTGATTTAGGTCATACCTGAATGGCCTAGTGGTTTTTCCTACTTTCTTCAATTTAAGTCTGAACTTTGTAATATGGAGTTCATGATCTGAGCCACAGTCAGCTCCCAGTCTTGTTTTTTGCTGACTGTATAGTGCTTCTCCATCTTCAGCTGCAAAGAATATGATCAATCTGATTTCTGTGTTGATCATCTGGTGATATCCATGTGTAGAGTCTTCTCTTGTAGTGTTGGAAGAGAGTGTTTGCTATGACCAGTGTTCTCTTGGCAAAACTCTGTTAGCCTTTGCCCGACTTCATTTTGTACTCCAAGGCCAAACTTGCCTGCTACTCCAGGTATCTCCTGATTTCCTACTTTTGCATTCCAGTCCCCTGTGATGAAAAGGACATCTTTTTTCAGTGTAAGTTCTAGAAGGTCTTATAGGTCTTCACAGAACCATTCAACTTCAGCTTCTTGAGCATTACTGGTTGGGGCATAGACTTGAATTACTGTGATATTGAATGGTTTGCCTTGGAAACAAACAGAGATCATTCTGTCATTTTTGAGATTGCACTCAAGTATGCATGTTGAACTCTTTTGTTGACTCCTCCATGTCTTCTAAGGGATCCTTCCCCACAGTAATAGATACAATGGTCATCTGAATTAAATTCACCTATTACTGTCCATTTTAGTTCACTGATTCCTAAAATACCGATGTTCACTCTTGCCATCTCCTTTTTGACCACTTCCAATTTACCTTGATTCATGGACCTAACATTCCAGGTTCCTATGCAATATTGGTTGGCTACTATCAGAAAACCAGATAAGTGTTGGCCAGGATGTAGAGAAACTGGAACTTTTGTGCACTGCTAGGGATATAAAATACTAAACATAGCTGCTGTGGAAAACAGTATGGTGGTTCCTCAAAAAAATTAAAAACAGAATCCCCACATGACTCAGTAACTCTGCCTCTGCGTGTGTACCCAAAAGAATTGAACGCAGCGTCTTTAGAGAGATTTGCACACCCCTATTCACAGCAGCATTGTTCACAACAGCCAGGGAGTGGAAGCAACACAAGTATCCACTGACAGCGGATAAACAAAATGTGGTATAACACAGTGGGGTATCCTGCAGCCTTAAAAAGGAGTGAGGTGCTGACGGGCTGCTACCACACGGGTGGACCTTGAGGACGTTCTTTCTTTTTTGTTTTGGCTGCGCTGGGTCTTCACCGCTGTGTGGGCTTTTCTCTAGTTGCGGTGAGCGGGGGCTACTCTTAGTGGCGGTGCGGGAGCTTCCCATTGCGGTCGCTTCTCTTGCTGTGGAGCACAGGCTCTAGGCACTCAGCAGTGCTCATGGCTCCCAGACTCTGGAGCCAGGCTCAGCAATTGCGGTGCTCAGTCTCAGTTACCCTGTAGCATGTGGGGTCTTCCTGGACCAGGTGTCAAAGACACGTCCTCTGCAATGGCAGGTAAATTCTCTACCACCAAGCCACCAGGAAAGCCCTTGAGGTCATTATATTAAGAAAAATAAGTCAGTCACAGACAAATCCTGTATGATTCCACTCAGACAAGGCCCCTAGAGGTGTCACATCCTTAAAGACAGAGAGTAGGGGATTTCCCTGGTAGTCCAGTGGTTAAGAATCCACCTTCCAATGCTGGGGAAGCAAGTTCAATCCCTGGTCGGGGAACTAAGATCCCACATGCAATGGGGTAAGCCCCCTGTACCACAGCTAGAGAGAAGCCTGGACATACAAGGAACGACCCTGCCTGCTGCATCTAAGACTCGATGCAGTCAAATAAATAAATAAATATTTTTTAAAATGTAGATGGGCAGGTGCCAGGGGCTGGGGAAGTGGAAATGGAAAGTTGGGTGTTTGATGGGAACTGAGCTTCAGTTTGAAGTGTTGCAAGAGTTCTGGAGACAGTGGGATGATGGTTGCACAACATGTAAAGATACTTAATGCTGCAGAGTTGTGCATTTAAAAATGGATAAGATGGTAAATTTTATGTTGTGTGCATGTTACCAAAGTGAAAAAAAATTTTTTATGAAAAAAGGAAGTGTGGTCAGAGTTGCTCGGGGGGGCGGTGCATCACTTCCTCTGTTCTGAAACCAGGACTGGCCACCCTCAGCGTGCTGAGTGGCTCCGTGGGGCCATTCGTAGATGCTGGCTGTTCATAGGGAGCTACTAGTCACTTCTGAGCCGCATGTGCAGGGTGGAGATGGCGTGATGAATAAGACAGGGAGGGGCCCTCCTGGAGTTCCCACCCAGTGAAGCCCGAGTACTGAGGCGGGGGCACAGAGAGGACACATGGAGACCTGGGGCTGAAAAGGCTGATGACACTGAAATTCTGCTCACAGATTCTGTGTTCTGTGCACGATACTTCCCCAAGAGGAGAAGATCAGGGTTTGCAGGAGGAGATGGAGGAAGTAGAGAGCTGGCCTGGAGTGGGAGTGGGGGGCGGCTGGCTGCAGCAGGTGCAGGAGAGAGAGACATAGCAGGGAGCGGTGCCGGGTTGAGGGGACAGACCAGCCCGACGCAGGAGCCCTTCACTCGTGTGTGCGCCGTCTGCACCAGTGCTGAATGGGACGAGCAAACACAGGCACACCTGCCCACGTGGAGCCCCT
>SJXQ01000811.1:38955-57562 GCA_006408695.1 Aepyceros melampus | reverse complement strand
TGGGGCAGGGGCTGGATGTCGGGGTGGGAGGGGGCTGGGCTCTCGGGCTCCGCTGGCTCCTTCTTCACAGGGTGGCTGGGGTTGCTGGGGGGCTTGGCCACCAGAATCACTTTCAGCTGTCCACCTGCAGGCACCGGCCTGGTGAGCCTGCACCAGAGGGCTTCATCTGTAGGGGAGGGCAGCTATGACGCGGCAGCTGGCAGCTCCAGGCCATGACGGCCGTGCCTCTGCAAAGACCTCCCTCCACCGCCCCAATCTTATCCTCCTGAGCGCCTCTGCACGGCCCCATCTTAGACATCGGTTCTGCAACTGGACATGGGGGCCGGAGAGAAGCCACACCAGGTGGGCAGGTGTGGCCAGCTGATTTCCATGGTGCCTCCTGCCTCCCTGGGGCTCCTGAGTGGTCCCCCGGGGTGTGCCTGCTCTTTGGGCCTCCCTGCGCAAGCCTGAATGAGTGGGAGGGCCCTTTTCCAGGAGAGGGGAGTTGAGCAGACCAGAGCAGCTCGGACCGCTGGGTAGCCACTCACCAGGCCCTGGAAAGGCCTCACAGCTTGGCCGGCACGGCTGTTTCCACAGCGGCCTGCAGGGGGCAGCCTTGGCTAACAGGACTCAGTCCAGCTCAGAGGCTGCCAGGAGCCTGCTTTCCCTAAGAGGCAAGGCCTCAGGCCACCTTATGAGAGCATTCAGTGCCCCAGGGACCCTTGTCCTACCCAGGCAGATGCGCCCTGCTAACCAGGCCGTTTCCCAGTCAAGTGTTCAGGCCCCTAGCTGGTCACCTCCTGCCAACCCAGGCCCTTCAGTGCTCTCTGGGCCCTTAAGAGTACCCTCAAGCAGGGAGGAGGGGTGGGGGTCCTCTGGAGAGGGGTACATGGGGTCAGCACAGGGCAGAGGGAAAGCTCAGGTCCCTGGGTGCTCCTGGGGACCCCACATGGGGAGGGGCTTGGGTAGGTGTTGGAGCAGCAGCCCAGCCTGGTCCCCTCTTGCCCCCAGGAAACTTAATTCATTGCACTCAGGTGATGGTGAGAGGGACGCCCCAGAACATTCTACCAAAGTGGAGCCCCCTGTCGGGGAAGGAGGTGGGTTTCTTGTGGTCAGCAGGCACATGGCCCTTCCAGGTGGCCATGCGGTGGTGGATGGCCCTTGCTCGGGTGTAGAACTTGTTACGAGTCTGTCCCCCCACCCACCCTGGGACCAGAGCCTCCATCTGTAATGGGAAGTCCCCTGCCTTGACGCCCAGGTCGTCACACACTGGGAAGGCTGGTCTGGGCAGAGCTGGGCAGGCAGGGCCAGGACCAGGGGTGCCGAAGACCCACCCTGCCCCCCTCCCTCGAGGGCCACTCCTGGACAGAACAGGAGGGGCGTGTGGGCAAGTGCTTCCCTTGTCCTCACCACAGAGGCCCCACCCAGACCCGGCAGCCCACCAGGCCTGGTTCTTCCGCTGCCCTGGTGGTCTCAGAGGTCCTGAGGGCAGTCCTGGCCTCATTGGGAGGCTGCTCTCCCATGCCTGGGCAGACGCCAGTCCAGCCCCAGACTGACATTGATGGCATGGCAGCAGTGGCCCAGTCAGGCTGGTTTGCCTTTAAGGGCCTCCCCAGGAAGAGCACGACCCCCCTCCTCCGGAAGCCGTGAGGGAAGCGCCAGGATACCAACCCTTCCGGTAGATCTCCGCATTGGCCTCGGCCTCGGCCAGGGGCTGAGGCAGCGTCCTCAGCCAGCAGGCCTCGTCCTCCAGCAGCAGGGTCAGGGCTGGGCTCTGGGGGCAGGAAGAGGGGTCAGCAAGCACTCAGTCATGCTCCCGGACACAGCAGAGAAAGAGGTAGGCCAGGAGCGTCCCCAGGGACCACATGGGCAGAAGCCTGAGAGTCCACCCCATGAGTGTGCCAAGCACCGCGCTGGCAACAGGCATACCACAGGGAGCTAGCACCTTCCACGGGTCAGGTGCTGGCTTCACTGGGGAGCTGAGGCCCAGAGAGGTCGAGCAGCTCACCCAAGGTTGCACAGCGAGACCTCCATTCACTCCAGCCGCCCCCTCCCGAGTGGGCTGCTACCCCAGGCGAGGCTCCTGGTGCACAGGCCCCCAGAGTGAGCAGGGGACTGGCCTGGAGGAGGCGGCACTGTCCCTGTCCCCCCTCCCAGCCCCAGGGCACGCCGGCGCACCTCTGTCCAGTCCATCCTGGGGCCGGCAGGTGGCGGACACATGAGGAACCTCTTCCTGGGCCCAGCAGCCCCGTGAGGTCCCTGGGCAGCAAGATGTCCCCCTGCCTTGCTGGCTGGGCATCCAGCCTCCCCACTGCTCCCAGAGTATGGTCAGCCCCTCGGGCCCACCTTGCTGGTAGCACCCTCCTGCTACCTCACAGGTGAGGGAAGGGAAGCGGGGCAGTTCACTACCCCAGTGGCCTGGCCTGAGAGTCCGGCCTTTGAAGCGCCCAGTGGGGAGCAATGCAGTACAGACTTCACCCTGCTTGGTCCCAGGAAGTTGGGGTGACCACTGCTGCCCGTCAGGCTGCAGCCCCAGGGCTGGGTGGGTTCTGGACTGCTCCTCTCCAGTGGGGCAGCCAAGCTCAGCCCCTGGGTGCCGTGTGCAAACTGCATTGAGCTAACTGTAAGACCGTGTTATCTGCTGCCCCCTGGACGGGGACATCTGTGCACCCCGGAGCACCTGTGGCAGTTGGCCAGGATGCTATGTGGTGGGATGTCTGGGGCAAGTGGCACTTGGTGGGGGGTCCTCTGATGGGCTGTGGGCACCACCATGTCTGGCCAAAGCCCATGGCTTCACTAGGCTTTGCCTGCAGGGACCCTGTGGGCTCCAGAGCTGGGTACCCGGGTGCAGTCCAGACTCCCTGACTGGGAGACTTGGGAGGACACTGGCCCTCAGTGCACAGCGCCTCACTGCGCCCCTCTGCGCCTTGCCCTCACCCTGTGATGCACTCGGGCAGCCCAGCCAGCGGACCAGCTGCACGGCTCAGTCGTGATAGTTGGTCGGTGGGTCACAGGAGTGGAGCTGGCCAGCACCATGCCCACCCTGCCTAGGCCCCAGAATCTCTGCAGAAAGGGCGATGCCCAGAGCCTGGATGCCTCTCAACCGACCTTGTGCTGCCGCCTGCTCTCGGGGTGGGTCACGTCCCTCTCTGTGACTTGGTTACCCCTGGGGCACTGGGCAGTCACCATCGGTGTGGAGCCCCCCCTCACTTTGGACAATGCCTGCCTGGCAAGTGAAGAACAGGAGCAGGGCCACCCTTGTGCCTCTGGGCCCAGGAGGCCACCAGGCCGTCAACAGCCAGACGTCAATGGAGGCAATGGGCTCCACCAAGGAGCTGGCTTTTGAGGGCCAGCCGCAGAGCTGGGGGTCTCCCCGCTGGGAGGTTTCTGCTGTGCATAGCTGGGGACAGGCTGGGGCCAAAGCGGAGCGGGCGCAGCAGCAAGTGGCCGGCGGCTCCCGCATCCTGGCTGGCCCGACTTGGGCCAGCAGCTTGCGGAGGTGGGGGCCTCTCCGAGTCTCTAATGAATATTAATGAGTGGAGGAGGGAGAAAAAAATTAATCTGCCTGATCCTCCGATGGGTGCTGCGGTAACGATATGAAATCTAATTATTCGTCCCAATATTTCTAAACCCTCAAACTGAGACTGACAGCCTCCCGGTCGGTTTAGTGCTTATCACTCCCGGGAGCGGCGTGTTCGCGGCATGATAAAAGCACAGCCCTGCTGACGCTGCAGAACCCCCGATTCTCCACGTCCATCCACGCGGAGGGCAGGAGGCAGCGCCATGTCCCTGGGGGCTCTGTGCCTCCTGCCAGGACCGGCCCCTTGCCTGGTGGCTGCCCTGGACTGGCTGGGTGCCCATGAGGGTGGGTGAGGGGCAGGGGACGTGCAGACCCCATGCCTGAATCCCAAGAGGGAGAGGGGCCAGGAGATCCAGGGTTAGGACCCTTCCCCCCCTCATTCCCTTGGCCCTTAATACTCTGGGGGAGCCTGGCCCCCACTTACATGGGCAAGGCTGAGCCCACCAGCCCTGGCCTCCCCTCCTGCGCTTGGACCCTAGGGGTGCAGGCACCAGCACCCCGCCACAGTTCCAGGGAAGGGAGCACGCCTCTACCCACCATGCCCGGGAGCTGCAGCCTGCCCCCCACCCAGCCCTGGGTGGTGAGGACAGATTTCAATCTCTGCCCTCCCTGCTGTGAAGGGGTGGACACGGTTCGAGCTCCCCTATTCTATCTTTTCTTCTCCCCCTCTGCCCCCACCCTAATTCCAGGCAGCCTTGGGACAGAGCCCTTTGCTCTGGTGGTTGAAGGTCCTGTGGGCAGCAGAGTGTGAGCCTGGCCCTTCTGCCAAAACTATCAGAGACCGGCTACCTCCCCTCCCTGGGCACTCCCAGGCTCACTGCTGGGTTTGGGTCTAGCTCGCTCTGGACAGGCTAGGTCCAGAGTGAGCAAGAAGCTCGGTTCCCCACCCTGCCTTAGCCGTGGAGGTTGCTTGGTCCCTTCCTGCCCCGGCATAGCGGGCGGCCCCTTTAAATTCTCTGGGTGCATATGAGAACCCTCCTTGTTCCCCCAACAAAGAGGTCAGTGTCTGGGTTCTGTGCCCACTGATAACCATCAGAAACCCTATCTCTACCGCATCCGCTGTGACAGCCATATCTCAGGCTGTTCCCAAACCTGCCTTGCGTCCGTGAAGCAGCGTCTGGGGCGGTGGGGTCCTGGCTCAGGGAGCCAGATGGCCCACGGAAGGCCTCCCAGGGCACTGTGGGCAGGCTCATGGGAGGTCAGGGGTGCAGGCTGTGGTGAGCTCTGATCAGGCCTGCACCCCTGTCTTGTCGTCCCACTCACCATTGCCAGAGGCATCCTCACCCAGGGGGCGGCTCAGGTGTGTCAGGCGAGAGAAGCACCAGGGACCCACCGTGTGCCATGCCCAGGCTGGGCGTCTTCCCTTAGGGATCATTCCCTATGGCAACCGCAGGAAGAGGGGCCTCACCAGGAGGCCCCTGGTCCGGTGCGCTGCAGCACCCTGCCCTCTGGCCAGGGCTCGTCCTGCTGAAAGCTTGGCTCTGCCCGGCCATGACCACTGATGACAGCCTTGGGGGAGGTCCTGTGGGGAGAGCCGCTCGGAGCCTGTGGTGCCCGAAGGCCAGCCCCATCTGCGTGGAGCCAGCTGACCTCATGTCAGCCGCATGGGCCGGGGCTGCCTGCCCAGACCTGCTGCTCCTCCAGAGGGTCCCTCCTGCCTCTCACTGACGTCATGGTGGCCTTGCAGATAAAGTGGATGAATGAGCTCTGGGAGGGCAGCTGGACAGATAGATGGATGGGCCAGGTTAGTGCAGGCCTGCTTGTTCATTCATCCATCCACCGTCCATTTACCCTTTCATATATTTACATACCTACCTATCCATCCACTCACCCACCCATCCACCCATCTTCTACCTGCCCACAGATTCACCCACCTGTCCATCCTTCACTTGTCCATCCACCTTCCTTTTATCCACCCACTACCCACTCATCCATCCACCATCCACCTGCCCATTCACCCGGCACTCAGCCTTCCATCTGACGTCTACCTGTACACGCATCCATCCATGTGTCCATTCACCCTTCCATCCGTGCTCGTCCATCTACTATCCTTCCTCTGTTATCCATCCACCTTTTGCCCATACATCCAGCACTGAACCCTCTGTCTAACATCCATCTATCTATCTGTGCCTGTATATGCATCCACCCAGTTATCCAGTCAGTATCCACTCACCCTCCCATCCATCCAGCACCCTTCCATCCACCTCTGCCCATCATTCTACCATCCAGGTCATCTGTCTACCATCTGCCTGTCCACCTATCCATCCATCCTTCTACTTATCCTCCACTCATCCTCTTACCCATCTACATATCCACCCACCACCCATCCTGAACATTTCTTCTGCATCTGAGTACAAGTTTTACACTGCTGGGCCTCCAACCCCTGGGTTTCCAGTGAAGGCCCTAGTTGCATCCTGGGGTACCTTGAGGTCCCACAGTGAACCAGCTCTTGACTCCTGGCAGTCTCTGAGGGCTATGTCCTTTCCTCAGTCCCATCCCCAAGGCCTGGAGTGTGCGGGGATGCCACCGTGCCTCCCCTCTGCTCTGCACGCAGCCTAGGCCCAGGGTGATTGTGGGAAAGTGCTCCACACCCCAGAGTCGCCCCTCTCCCACTTCGTCCTCCAAACAGCAAAGACAAGCTGTGTGGCGGGCGACGGGACGGTCTGGGGTGGGAGGTACGTGGGGGAGAGAGCCGGGCCCATCAACTGAGCTCGATAAGGGGCCCGCTGGAACGCTAGCGAAAATATTTAGACAATAAATGAAGTATCGGAGAGGCACGCGTATCTTTAAGAAATCAATCATCTTGTACGCGTGTCTGGACACTTGGCGCCAAGGCGGAGATAGTGCCTGCTGGGAAGATAAGGGTTAATCAAGGATTTAATTCTGCAGGAGATAAAGCTGCAGGCCAAGCCAGCTGCCCTTCCTCCCTGGGCTCCTCTGCGAGCCTCAAAAGAGCGCTCCCTGGACACTATCTCCCGGCCTGGAGAGGGCTTCCAGCCTCACGCCAAGTCTCCCCAGGCTGACCTGTGCCCTGGGCCCAAGGAGTACAAGAACTTCCAGAGGTGAGGCTGCCGGCGGGAGGGGAGGGTCTGGGGGTGGGGGTGCAGTGGGGATCCCAGGGCCCCAGTCCCCCAGCCCCACCTTCAGAGGTGTCTGCTCTTTGGTCCTGGTGACTGTATCATGTTACCTACCCTCTTGGGCCTCAGTTTTCTCATCTGGACATTGGGAACAGCAGTGCTTCCCTTAGGCAGGGCTGGAGAAAATGAGGGGCCAAGTCTAAAGACGGGCGCCTAGCAGTTGTGTCTGGAACACATAGCTTTCTCTTGGAAGGGGCTGATCTTCCCCAAGGAAGGAGCGGAGGGAGAGGTGGGGTCCTACTCAGGACAGACGAAGGGCGCCAGTCAGCCTGCCTTGGTGCCGTCACCACTACAGCTTTTCTCTACACTGAGAGTTGAGATGTGACAGTCACGGAGCTCCCATCAACATCCCCCTAACAGCTACCCTCTCAAGGGTAGGCTGCCACTTGCATCCCTCCAGTGACAGGGAGCTTCCTGCCTACAGCGACTGTGGTAAGCACAGCCTCAACCACACAGTGGAGCCAAAGGCTGCTCCTTCCAAGGAGCTGAAATCCACGCTGGATCTCTCGCTGCTTCCTACCTGCTTGGGGCCATGGGACAGGAGGGTGAGGGTCGCTCTCCACAGGGTGCTGGCCATGCTGCCCTGGAGGCGTGGCCTGGGGTAACTGCCGCACGCGTATCACCTCATTTAACCCACCCAGCAGCTCCGGGAAGCTGGCTTCCCCACCTTCCAGACGAGCTGCTGCTCTGCCACCCTCTTCACTGCCGGGAGTGCAGACTCAGGCCTCAAGGACCCTACGGGACTCCCCTGTGTCCCCTGGAGGTTCCCCGGGCTGAGGAGACAGCAGCTCAGAGAGGCGGGGCACACGGCAAATTGGCCACAGGGTGGGAGACCCCAGGGTCCGACCCTGTGCCATGAGGATGGCCTGGCCTTGAAGGTGGGCACCCTGCGTCCTGGGCCAGCCTCCCACCACCTCGCTGAGCCATCTCCAAGCTCCTGAAGCCCGGGTCCCGATTCTGAGACCTCTGCCCCAGCATGACTCGCAGCCCAGGCTTCACTTCTCACCAGAGTGGCTAGGGGCAGTGAGCCACCATCGGAAGGGCATGGCTGGGGATTCTGCCCACGCTCCCTGCCAGCCCTGCTCCAGGCCCCGCGCCTGGGCCTGGTTTCCTCTGCAGAGAAACGGGCTCTGTCGGGTTGGAGCCGATTAGAGCTGTGGGGAGGCGGAGAGGGGCAAGCCCACCCTCACAGCCTCGCACTGCCACTGACCAGCACTACAGGGCACCTGCTAGCACCCTGGATCCAGCCTCACCTGAATACCACACTAGCAATTGCAAGGGCCCGGGCCATGGCTGCGCCCGCGCATGTGGGGCACCGGGCCCTGGACTTGGGGGCGCCAAGCTGGGTGCTGCCTGGCCTTTGAGGCCAGCGTCACCACGGCTGGAGGTGTCTCCCGAACACTCATCACGTACAACCTCCCTCCCCACCCCATTCCCATCACAGCAGGTGCCCACTCCACTGCCCATATACCAACACACACAGGTTCTAAAAGAGCACTTGTGCCCCCTGCGAGAGGACACCACACCGACTTGCCTTAAGGAGAGGGCACCTCAGAAGTAGCCCTAAGACAGGTGACATGTCCCCCAGTGGTCATCAGCCCACACTGGAAATGCTCGGGCACCGACAGCGCCCTCTCCTGTCGTCAGGAGGACCCGCAGGCATGGGAAGGGACGCATCGCTCACCCTGGGTTGCAGCTGTATCCATAAACCCACCTCCCTGGCCCCTGGGGGTGGCCCCACCCGTGAAGCCCAGTGCCAGGGCAGTGCTGCCCGCCTGCCTGGGCACAGGCCAGGCCGGGGCCCACCACTTGGTTCCTTGCTGCTTCCTCCCCTCAAATGCCCTTTCCTTTCTCTGCCTCACCAACTTCTACTCCTTCACCAAAGGCCCGCTCAAAGAACCTTCCCCCAGGCAGCCCTTCCTTGGTCACCCTGAGGGCTATAGCTCCCACACCACCTCAGCCAGGCAGCCCTCCCTGTGCTCCCACAAAATTACCTCTTCCCTTCCCTCCTGGTCCCAGCACCTCACATCTGTACCTCCTGACCTGTTTCAAGTCGAGAGGCAGGAGCTCCTGGGCGGAGGTCTAGCCCAGGCCTGGCTCAAGGGTTGAAGGGCCTGTGCCCCGGGCTGGACACTGCCTTGGCCCATGCGGCTGAGATTGGGCTACTTACCAGTTCTGCCTGCCCGGGGGACGAGGCTCTGGTCTGGATGCTCCCACGGAATGGGCCCCAGGACAGGCCCTCTGTGAGGCTGCACCGAGCCCGCACGCACCGCTGTCCATCTTGCAGCAGTGGCTCCAGCTCATCTACAGGGAGAGACATCGCAGGTGTGAGGAGGGCCTGCTGCCCAGGTTTAGTCCATCCTTGCAGCCCCCCTCACCCAGGAGTATTCAGGGGACTGAGGGCAGAGGAGGGTGGGCAACAGGCGGGTGGCCCTGTAGCCTGGCCCAGGTTACGAGGGTGGTGCTGGGTCCTGGGGGCCGGGCCAGACCCTGTGCTCAGACCTTTTAGGGGGGTGGGCAGGCTGCAGCAACCAGACAGTGAGAGGTGCCTGCCACTGGATCTGAGCAGGTGGCCACACAGCTCGGGGACCACGGCTACCGTGTTGGGATGCGTGTGCCTTGCACAGCTCAGGACGCGCACAGAGAGCCAGGTCACTCCCTCTCCTTACATGGGGGCGACACCGTCGAGGACGACGATGCTGACGAGACTCACCTCCTGTCCCGCCACACAGTCCTCCCAGCCCCCTCCCGTCGGCTGGAGTCCCGAGATCTGCAGCGCGCACACGTGCAGGCGGCTGTGGAAATGCTGGCTTCCCACTGTGAGTCAGGGACTGCATACCTCCCGCCTCCTGGGGTTGGGGTGAGGTTGAGTGAGTCAGTCCTCTTAGCACCTGAGCACAGGGCCCAGGGAGCCAGGCCAGGAGCTTAGTGTCCTGCCCCCGAGGTCCTTGGCACAGCCAGACCGTGTGCACCCAGGTGGCGCCACCACTCACTGAAGGACCCTTGCCCACTTTCAGGAAAGGTCTGGACTGGATTCCTGCTGTGGCCCTTGGTCAGCAGCTGCCTTTCTGAGCCGTCTGCTGTGCTACTGGGGGTCGAAGGCTCTCAGGCTGAGGCCACCTGTGCTGTGGCCGGGGTGGTGGCTCCTGTGGCCGAGGTGGCCACCGCAGGACTCTGTCCCATGGATGTGGACTGCTGGCCTCTGCCAGGAGCACCCCCAGTCCCTCTCACGGGGCAGGACTTCAGGGTTGCACAGTGTCTGCAGTCAGGCTCCCAGGCTCAGCTGGGTCTTGCTGCACGACCCACCTAACCTCTTGGGGTGGACTACAGGGCGGCCCCTAAAGACACCTGCGCTGCACCCTGGGGGTGGGCCCTACAGCAAACGACAGGTGTCCTCATGAGAGGGACACAGGAAGAAGCCCCTGTGAAGAGGGGGCAGGGACTGGCATGACATAGCCGCGGGGACACTGTCCCTGGAGCCTGGGGAAAGAGTGGGACTCCCAGCTCCAGAGCTGTGGAGTAGACTTCCTGCATTTAAGGCACCAAGGTTGTGCGATATTCCCTGGGCCGTCCCGGGAGAGACACACGTGGCAAGTTACCCGCCCACTAGAACCGGTGTCCTCACCAGGGAGGGGATGATGGTGGCCACGCCCCCACAAGGCGGTCCCTCCCCAGGCCACACGCCCTCTGCCCTGGAAGGCAGGGCCACCTCGTCCCTTGGGTGCCACCTGGGCCTACAGAAGCCTCATGTGGCCTGGCCTGGACCCCGAGCAAGCACTGCTGTGTCAGCCCCACTTCCTGGATCCCTGATCGGGCAGGCTGTGGCCTTAATGGGCCCGATTATCAGATAACTGCCGGCCTAATGGCACAGATACCGTGCAAATACGCCAGGAGGCCTGGCTAAAACGTTCTAACTGGGTCCTTGTCTTCCGCGGGCCTGATAAGGTGGCAGGGGACCAGGACGAGGCCAGGAGGCGGTACCCTTTATCGGCCCTGTGGGGAGGGGCAGAGGCCACCCCGTTGCTCTGTGGCCTGCCCACAAGGGGCTGTGTCCTCCACTGCGCACCAGGATGGCCTGGGTCCTGGCCAGGACTCTGTAGGGTACCGGCCAGAACCCGGTCACCTGTTCCTGCCCAAGTGGCCCTGTGACGTCAGCCCTCCCCTCGTTCCCTCTCCCAGTATGGATGAGGAAACAGGCCCTGAGAGGTGGTAAGGCTGACAGAGGGAGGTCAGGATCTGAGCACAGGCCCCTGCTCTCCAGGGCGTACCTGCGTCTCTGGTGCTCCACTTGGCTGGCCCCAGTGGGTGGGAATGTGGGGAGCAGAAGAGGCTGCCTAATGGTGAGCTTGCTGGGCCCTTGTGGGTGCTGCTTCTGAGGCTGGGGGGAGCCCACTAGGGTTAGGGTATACTGCCCATCCCTCCCATTGCCTCCACTGGAGGCAGGGGTCAAGGAGGAATCTTTCCAAACCCCGATGTGCGGACAGCCAGAGCCTTCAAGCTTCGTAGGGTCTGCACGCTCACAGGCCTCTAGAGCAGGGAGGCCCACACCCCTCCCTGGCTTCAGTTCTGCTGCTGGGGCCGCGGACAAGCCAGGGACAGTCCTTACACTGCCCGGGGCCTGCTCCTAGTTTGCCAGGCTGGGGACCCCTGTGGGAGACAGTGCTGTCCATCCGAGGCCAGCACCCACCTTCCCCAAGGGAGGAGGAGCAGGAAGTCGTTTCAGTCTTCCGAAGAGTGGCTGAGTCCCACCCAGACCTGGGGACACAGCGGGGACGGGGGTGGCTGGCCCAGGTCCCCCTCCACGGGCGGGATGGGGTGCAGCCCTGGGCCCCCAGTTGCCCCTGACTTGCTACAGCTGTGGGATCCTGAAGCCCTTCTAGCCCTGGCAGCCTCCTGGAGGAAGGGGCAGAGCACCCACCCACGCCGCACCACAAAAAGCTGCCGGCTCCCTAATCGCGCCCCAGGGCTGGCGGCCCCCACTCCCAGATAACAACGTGGCTGGTGCTTCCCGTGGCACCCGCTCCATCTCCTGGGTATCACTTACCACCAGAGAGGATGGCTCCTGATAAAGGCAGCCGTTCAGCATGATGAGGTAGAACCCACCACTTTGGGGCAGGGCAGGCCCAGGCCTGGGAAAGGCACGGAGGCCAGGGACCTGAGGGGTGTGAGCTGGGAATCAGGCAGCAGTCAATCAGAACCCACTTCCCTAGTCCAGGGTAGGCTACCCCGAGAGGCTGGGCATTAGAAAGGGTATCCCTTGTGGGCAGAGTCAGGGCCACAGCAGGTGCCTGGTTCGGTGGGACGAACGTGGCTAGACCTCAGCCTCAGCTCACTCAGTGCACTTGTGCAGTCCACAACCTGTGCAACTGTCCACTGGTGATGCTCAGCAACCAACCACTCAGATAACCTATTTCCAGCTCCCAGTTCCTGCCTAACTCCAAGCACAAGTCAAGCAGGTGTTAAAGCCCAGTTAGCACCTATCAGAGACCCTTTCCCAACCAGAAATAAAACCGTATCCAAAAAAGTGGTGTGAGGGTGGGTGAGGCCACCTATTCCTGGCGGACTAGGTACTCGGTGAGACTCCATTCAAAACTGAGAATGAATTAAAGTACAAATGAGCAAAGAAGGGGCTGGGGGTGGCAGCTGACCAGGTAAGTGAGACAGGAAGACACAGCTATTTTTAAACGGCCCCTAAAGCTCCAGAGGACCTAGACACTGGTGGCCTTGGAGATGGTCAGCTCCCAACCACACTCACAGGAAATGTGGAGCCAGGGAGGCCCAGGAATGCTCAAGCCACAGTGTGAGGCCTGGCTGGGTGGGACCGGAACCATCTTTGGACTTAACAAAACCCCAGGCAGGTGCCTGGGGCAGAGCTGAGGGTGGCACATCCTCCCATATGTGGACGGTGGTGGCAGCGCCCCTGGTGGGCCAATCAGGTTGGGCTTCCAGGTGGAGGTGTCCTCCACCCTGTGAGCCTCCTGTGACCATGTCTCCATCTTCTCCTCCCCGCTCCAGAGAAGCTGGAACAAGCAGGGCGGATAGGACTCCAGCTCCAGCAAGGTCCTGGCAGAGGCCTCCCTGCCTTACCTACCATGGCCCCAGAGGCCTCCCTGCCTTACCTACCATGGCCCCATCCCCACAGCTGGACAGTGGGGGAACAATGTCATCTGCCCTGAGAACTAACGTGGCCCTAATGGAGGTTCCGGCTTCTGTTTATTGAGCCTTAGCCAAACACTTGCCATAAATCACAGGGATTCCTTCCAGCCACGCTGAAGCTGTCCACCCCCAACACCCACCCCAGGCATACAGGGGGAGAGAATGAGGCTCAGAGAGGTTAAAAGACCAGCCCAGGGAACACAGCTGGCTGGCGGGATTTGACCAGAGCCCTCGCATGCTCCCAGTCAGGGCCCTGACACCCTTTTCTGGGTCTTCCTGAGTGGAAGCAGGAGGCGATAGAAAAGAGAGGGTAGGGAGAGGCTGCTGGGGGGCAGTGGGGGCAGTGGGCAGCCACGGCTCTCCTGTCGTGGGCTGGCTCCTCCTGGTGTGGAGGAGGGGCCGTCCTGTGGCCTGGGTGGGCCTCCCCACGGGGGTCGGGCCATCACACCAGGACAGAGACTAATTTATTATGGCAAACAACCCCACACACATTATTTCCAGAACAAACATGCCACGCTGGGATTCAATTTCACTCCCAAAGCATGTGTGAGAGTCCTGAAGAGAAAATTCAGCCTTTGCATATTTATATGATTTAAACATCTATTTAGGTCTCAAACCACTTCAATGGCATCCTGAGGGGCCAGAGAAAAGAGGCAAGACTGGGCGTGGCCACCCCAGGCCCGGTGTGGGAGTCCAGCATAGGGTGGCGGCTGGGAGCACCGGGGTCTGGGGCCTACAGACAGGCCAGTCCAGCCACTGCCTGGCTCTCGCTGAGCCTCAGGTCACCTGCTGGGCTGGTGGCTCCGAGAGTAAAGATGGTGCTGGTCAGCACGTGGGCCTGGCACGCCCCCTCCCCTGCGCCTGGGTGTTTCGACACCTCTGGTCCTGCCAGGGCTGCGGAGAGCTGTCCTCAGACTCAGCCCTGCCCCCAGCTCTGTCCCACAACCCGGAGTCCTTGGCAGCCTCCTTCAACAATAGGCAAAACAAACAGTGAGGAGGCTCTGGTCTGGCTGTGCTTCCTGCTGGAGTGGCCCAGAGAGCTCAAGCAACCTGCTTGAGGCTGCTCAGCAAGGGCTGCCGCCACCTGGCCAGACCCGAGCTCCTTCTTGAGGGAGGATCCGGGTCTCCAATCCAGACCATCTGGCTCCGATGCCCACAAGCCCAGCCACCCTCAGGTCTGGCCGAGCCACAGCCTGCTGGCCGCTTGGCAGTTCCGACCGAAAGGCCCTGATGTCCACAGGAGTGTCTGTGAGCCCAGGCCTGCTCTGCGCCCTGCTGGCTGGCCCCTCCTTCCAGGGGCCGGCCTCCATTTGTACTAATGGCCAGTGGCCTTCAGGGTACAAAGGCCAGCCGCCCGGCAGTCCCCGCCCTGAATGGTGGGCTCTGGGATCAGTGTGTGGGTGCCCACCCTGGGGTCACTGCCAGAACCTACTTATCTAATCGGCCTCATCGCTCCCGCCCGGCCCCGCCTGCGGCTCCCGGGGGCCAGCTGGCCCCGGCTTTGTCGGGAGCGGCCCTATCTCAGGGATCACGCTGTTTGCCTTTGATAAAAGTCACAGAAAAGGGAGAGAAGGAGTGAGAGGGAGATGAAGAAAACCCCAGAGTGAGCAGGCTCCACCCTGGCGGGTTCTAGAAGTCTCCAAGGGCCTGGTCCCAGAGCAGCACGTCCCGCACCAACATGCAAGCAGGCCCAGAGGGGGCGTGCACCTCCCTCAAGGTCACACAGGAGGCCAGGCGGTGGGGCTAGCCTGACCAGCTGGGTTGGGCACCGCCAAGGCTGTGGGCCCCTCTGGACATGCGAGACCCGGCGCTCGTCGCCTTCCCTCCTGCTCTGTGGCCGTGGTGTCTCCGGGCTGGGAGGGCAGGGTCTGTCCACGCCGGTGCCGAGGCCCTGCCCGTGTGTGGCTCTCCTGTGATCTGGCTGGAGGGGCAGACTGGGCTGGTGGACGGCAAATTCCCATCATCTCCTCGGAACGCTCCCAACCTAGGTCCTGCCTGCCGGCCTGCTTTTGATTCCTGTTTACAGATGCAGCCACACGGCTCAGAGGAGGGGACTGGGGACAGGCCAGGAGGGGGACCCAGGTCCTGCTGCACAAGCAGTGCTGTGGGATGTGCCCGGGTGAGCCAGTGAGGTCAAAGTGCATGGTAGGCAGCCAGCTGCTCAGCAGGAGGCCCACACACCTGCTGGAGCCATGTGGCTTCTCCCACCCGGGCTGGGGCCCCAGGCTGGGTGGCAGCAAGACTCTCACCCTGGCTGCTGACAGGTTTGGTGGCTTTGTCTAAGCTGTCCCACCCTCTAGGCCTCAGGACCAGAAGATGGCCTGGATCAGGCCATACCTGAATCCCACATCAGGAAACTAAAAGGGGCAAAGCTTGATCCTAACCCTACTGTCACCATTGACCATCGTGCCTTTTGGACAGACTCAGGCTCCCAGCTGTGACTCACGAGGACAAAGTGTCAAAGGGACATGGTTAAGCTTTGGGGTAAAATGGTGGGTCTATTTCTGCCACTCATTGCAAGGCGAGGAGAACATGTCTTGGAGAGGTCAGGGGATGGTCTTAGGTCACTAGGCCAGCAAACAGCACAGTAGGGTGAAGCCCAGATCTCCCTAACCCCCACCCAGGCAGTATGTTCTCGCTCACAGCAAAGCCAGTACAGGAGAGGCTGAGCACCCTGCGCCCTAGGTGATCTTGTCTCTGTTCCACAGGGGAGCTTGCGGGGTGGGAAGACATCCTGACACCAGTCCTGCACACAAGCCCAGCCCTGGAACCCTGGGCCCACAGCTGCGGCATAGCCAAGATGGAAGGAACGACCTGAAGCGTGCCTTCCAGATAAGACAGCTCAGGGAGATACTGGCTCAGAGCAAAGCCACTTGAGTGCTTGAAGGATCAGTGGCTCTTTGGGACCGGGTGAGGGGTTTCCCCTCTGCCTCCAGCCTGGGTGCCCCCAGGGAGCCCCTTAGAGTACCTGGACCCTGGCAGGAGAGCCTAGAATCAGCAGAAACAGCTGGAGGGGCTGGGACCTGGGGGCACGTATGAAAACGGTGACGGGCTGCAACGAGTTAAGAACTATATGGCATACACCAGGGTCTCTGGCCTCGTGGGGCTAACTGGATGCTGAGACAGAGCCAGGCTCTGGCTCCCATGGGACCACAATCTGCTGGAGCCCAGTGCTGCCTGCCGCCCCTCGGCCTCAGATGCCACCCTATCCTACACCCACTCTGGGGGCCGAGCTCCACCAGATCTCCATTGTGTAGTTCACGTTAGCAAGGGTGCAGCTCTGGAGCTGTGGCCGTGACCAAGATGATGCCCAATTCACTGACAGGGAAAGTCAGATGAGAGGACTCCTGGGAGCTGCCCCCGTGGCCCCTGCATGCCACGGGGCACACCGCCGCTCGGGGGTCTCCCACTTGTCTGCCGGCCTGGTGCCCTCTGCCAACACCCCTGAGTTCCAGGCTGGGCAAAGGCTAAGCCTCCGTGGAATGAGGTGGCCTTCTCATTCCAGGCCAGAGTTTTCAAAGGGCTTCGAGCCCAGAAGCTCCTTCCCAAGAATCTGTCCACAGACTCTGCACTCACAGCGGCAGGTGGTGGGGGCGGGGCTGGAGCTCAGACCAAGAGACCCCTCTCAAGCCCCTCCCTTGGGGTGGGGCACACCTGCCCCCACACCTGCCGCCTGGGTGGCTGTGTCTCAGGGGGCCTGCCTTGCACGGGGTGGAGCCAGCAGGCAGGCAGTTTCCCCGGAGCCGACGGCAGAGGGGGCTGGTGGGGCGGCATGGAGGCCCGTCCATTGTGGGCTGGTGGTGCCAGGCACCACAGGGCCTGGGCCAGGGAGGGCCCTTCAGGGGGCAGGACCCTGGACACTCTGACTGGGGGCCTCCGTTCCCAAGTCCCCTCATGCGTGCAGCGGGGGTGCCTCCACCAGCTCACTGTGCCCCGAGCTGCCTCCAGCGCCAAGGGGCCCACATGTGCATTTTAGTGACTCTCAGTGTCTCCCTAGAACGTACCCATTGGGCAGGGGGCACTGACAGCTGGCTGTGTCTGAGAGCGCCTGGGTGCAGCCCACCCTTGGGCATCTGTCTGCAGGACAGTGGCAGGGGGGCGGACCTGGGGCTGAGCATGCGGGCCCTGCTGATGAGCCACAGGCCTGGGAGAAGGGGCAGCTGGTTGTGTGGGGCCAGGGGGTAAGGTGTGCCCCTCACGCCCGCCTGCACCTGCCCTGAGCCCCCAGATGCATGGAGGCCCAGAGCCACCTCTGGGGCTCCCGCTTCCCATCTGTGAAGAGCTGGCATGTGGGATGGGTGAGGAGAAGGACATGGTGGCCCCTGGGCCTGGAGTCCACTGTGGACTGGCCCCACCCACCAGCGGGTGACGCCAGCCCCCAGGTGCTGAGCCCCTGCCACCCCCACCCCCACCAGCTGGTGCTGTGAACTTCTCTTCCTATCGCTGGGACATCGCTGGGATTATTGATTTTTTGACACAGAACAACAGCCTATCTCTATCGGACTGAACCCTGGCCCCGGCTAATGGCAGACTGGACTGCCTGGGGAGAGCCAGAAGTGCAGGGCGGGGCCGGCCCCACACCAGAGTTCTGACGGACCCCCCTCGCCCACCGGTCCGTGGGGGCCCACAGCCTCAAAGTAGGTGGCCACATGGTCTCTCCAGCCTTCCCAAAAAGCTTAAAAGAAAAAAAGAACTGTCCTAGTCTCCATGCCTCAGCCTTCCCACCTGAGGAGTGGGCAGAGGGCCCCAGCAGCTCTGGGCCCTGGGACTCTGATCTCGGGAGAGACCCTGTGGCCTGAGAAACTGGGTGGCCGCGGGTCCTTGGCTCTCCCTAGCCCTGCCTGGTCCTGGAGGGGTGGGCTGGAAGCAGGACCTATGATAAGGTAAGGAAAATACCTCCTGTGCAAACAGCTTATCAGGCTCCTATCAGCCTGGGCGTCCCGGCCCCGGCCCTGTTTTCCAGGGGCCAACACGACCGAGGGCCTTTCTCTCCGGCCGGCTTCCAGCTCACTACCTCTCAGTCGGCCCGGCTGGCCCTGCTGCCCCCTGTGCCCCGGAGCCCCACCCACCTGCCCCTCGGGCCCTGTCTCTCTACTGTGAATGGGCAGGAGCAGTGGGCATGAAGGCAACCGAGGCTCTAGGCCAAGGCTGGGTGGTTGGGAGGGTAAAGGGAGGGGGCCCACCCTGCCACTGTCAGGGCACCACCACAGGATCCTTGGCACCACTCCAGCCTGGTAGGGGCCCACTCTGGCCCTGAGGGCAGGGGTGGGCACTGAGGTTGGCCAACATCATCAAGGAAGTTGCCACCCCACCCCACCCAACAGGGCCAGCCCCTAGGGAGTAAGAGTCTCCCTTGGGAGAAGTGCTGGCAGACCCTGTGTGAGCACCCTTGGGCCACTCCGCCCACAGGGGAGGCTGAGCCCGGGGAGGGCTGTGTCACCCAACCAGGGCTCTGGGGCACTGGCCTGGGGCCCCTGAGGATGACCCAGCATGAGGCTGGTCCCGGGAACTGTGAGCCCCTCTCAGGAGCCGTGCGGACCTGCAGACGCCTGCTCCAGGACGCGGATGACTCAGTCCTCAAGCTACCACGTGCTTTGGGGGTGGTGATTCTCTGCGTTCACAGAGGTGGAGACCGAGGGTCAGAGGGGATTTGGCCACGCAGTGCGGTGGTGACTGAGTTCAAGCCCAGCCCCTGATTCCTGTCCAGCGCTCTATTCTTCCTGCCCCTGTGTGTGTGGGCGCACCCGGGGGGCGG
>SJXQ01000810.1:4218-28739 GCA_006408695.1 Aepyceros melampus | reverse complement strand
ATGGAAATCATCCCAGATACTTAACTGCAGTAGACTTGCAGCACAGTTGCTTAGTACAAAAAACTTTTCACTTCCCTGAGACCTGAATTCAAATTTGAAGAGTCAGCTTGTACTCACTTAAAATCCCAAAGAACACACTATTACTCATGTGTATGCTTGAACCTAAATCATGTTGGTATGAGTTTACAATTTGTTTGGAAGATCCTTGTTGAGAAGAGTTTTAGATAACAAGGTTATATATATATATATATATATATATATATATAAATCAATGTCTACTGTTTTGCACCAGCTACTGTTTACAATTTCATTCAAGCCCTGAGTATGTGCCCTGTTGTTATTGTTTCTTTGGCAGTTGAAAGTTGAATTCGAGATTCTTATTTTTGTTTTAAGAAGTACTAAGCAAAACAAGCAATAAAGGGGGGATGGGCGTGCTAGTGTTTGACTATGCTCTCGTTGCTCTAAAAAAAAAAAAAGAATGCATATATATGTATGACTGAATCACTTTGCTGTACTGCAGAAATTAACACAACTTTTATACAAATTTAATTAAATTAAAAGTTGGCTTGTATTTTACTAGACTTGTGGGTGGCTATTTCTCAGTGCTGGAAAGGACTTTGAGTAAACAAATGTCCTATACCCCTCAAAGAACAAACTGTGTGGAAACCGAGATATTTCACAGGTCTTTATGCAACCTTTGTGAGCACCTAGCTCTTTATGCAACCTTTGTGAGCACCTAGAACTCTGCATTTATAAGTCAACTCCCACTTTAATTTATCCAGTGTGGAAGGATTAGATAAAGGAAGGAAAACAATTGCTTCCTTTTGTCTACCTAAGTGCCAAGCTAAAGATATTAATAAATGTTCAATTTTTGGTCAGTCAGTAACCTCTGCTAATTTTCAATCATATGGTATACTCATTGTGGTGTGACATGTAGGGAAAGGAGGAAGATTTGTACTGTTTTGTAGAAGCCTGAGAATATCTTTGAAAAGAAACAACTGAAAAAGCGATCTTTTAAAAATGAAAGAAAATATTATCTCATCTTAAATTCAGGTTTTTAACCCATTTTGACTTTATTTTTGTATATGGTATTAGTTTTAATTTCATTTTTCACATGCAGCTGTCCAGTTTCCCAAGCATCACTTTCTGAAAAGACTGTCTTTTGTTTCCACTGTATATTCTTGCCTCAGTTGTTGTAAGTGTGTGGTTTTATTACTGGGCTTTCTATCCTGTTTCATTAATGTATATGTCTACTTTTATGTCAGTACCATACAGTTTTGATTACTGTAGCTTTGTTGTAAGTCTAAAGTCTCAGCACCTGATTCCTCCACCTCTGTTCTTTCTCAAGATTGCTTTGGCAATTTCCAGGCTTTTGCGTTTCTACACAAATTAAAAAATTTTTTTGCTCTAGTTCTGTGGAAAATGCCTTAGTAATTCGATAGGGATTGCATTGAACCTGTAGATTGCACTGAGTAGCATGGTCATTTAAACAATATGGATTCTTCCAATTCAAGAAAATGGTATGTCTTTTTCATCTGTTTGTGTTGTCTTCAGTTGCTTCCATAAATGTTTTATAGTTCTTGGAGTAAAGGCCTTTTGCCTCCTTCAGTTCAGTCATTCAGTTGTGTCCTACTCTTTGTGACCCTATGGACAGCAGCAGGCCAGGCTTCCCTGTCCATCACCAACTCCTGGAGCCTACTCAAACTCATGTCTGTTGCATCAGTGATGCCATCCAACCATCTCATCCTTGGTCATCCCCTTCTCCCCCTGCCTTCAAACTTTCCGAGCATCAGGATCTTTTCAATTGCTGTTCTTCACATCAGATGGCCAAAGTATTGGAGTTTCAGCTTCAGCATCAGTGAATGAATGAATATTCCAATGAATATTCAGGACTGATTTCCTTTAGGATGGACTGGTTGGATCTCCTTGTAGTCCAAGGGACTTTCAAGAGTCTTTTCCAACACCACAGTTCAAAAGTTCAATTCTTCAGCACTCAGCTTTCTTTATAGTCCAACTCTCACATCCATACATGACTACTGGAAAAACCATACCTTTGACTAGATTGACCTTTGTTGGTAATGTCTCTGCCTTTTAATGTGCTGTCTAGGTTGGTCATAGCTTTTATTCCAAGGAGCAAGCGTCTTTTAATTTCATGGCTGCAATCACCATCTGCAGTGATTTTGGAGCCCCCCCAAAAAAGTATGTCACTGTTCCATTGTTTCTCCATATATTTGCCATGAAGTGATGAGACCAGATGCCATGATCTTAGTTTTGTGAATGCTGAGTTTTAAGCCAACTTTTTCACTCTCCTCTTTCACTTTCATCACGAGGCTCTTTAGTTCTTTGCTTTCTGCCATAAGGGTGGTGCCATCTGCATATCTGAGGTTATGGATATTTCTCCAGACAATCTTGATTCCAGCTTGTGCTTTATCCAGCACAGCATTTCATGTTATGTACTCTGCATAAAATTTACATTAGCAGGGTGACAGTATACAGCCTTGACGAACTCCTTTCCCCATTTGGAACCAGTCCATTGTTCCATGTCCAGTTCTAACTGTTGCTTAATTACCTGCCCACAGATTTCTCAGGAAGCAGGTCAGATGGCCTGGCATTCCCATCTCTTTAAGAATTTTCCACGGTTTGTTGTGATCCATGCAGTCAAAGCTTTGGCATAGTCAATAAAGCAAAAGTAGATGTTTTTCTGGAACTCTTTTGTTTTTTCCATGATCCAGCGGATGTTGGCAATTTGATCTCTGGTTCCTCTGCCTTTTCTAAATCCAGCTTGGACATCTGGAAGCTCAGGGTTCACATACTGTTGAAGTCTGCCTTGAAGAATTTTGAGCATTACTTTGCTAGTGTACGAGATGAGTGCAATTGCGTGGTGTTTTGAACATTCTTTAGCATTGCCTTTCTTTGGGATTGGAATGAAAACTGACCTTTTCTAGTCCTGTGGCCACTGCTGAGTTTTGAGATTTTCTGGCATATTGAGTACCACACTTTACAGCATCATCTTTTAGGATTTGAAATAGCTCAATGGAAATTTCATCACCTGCACTAATTTAGTTCATGATGCTTCCTAAGGCCCACTTGACTCTATTCCAGGATGTCTGGCTCTAGGTGAGTGATCATACCACTGTGGTTATCTGGGTCATGAAGATCTTTTTTGTATAGTTCTGTGTATTCTTGCCACGTCTTCTTAATATCTTCTGCTTCTGTTAGGTGCATACCATTTCTGTCCTTTATCATGCTCATCTTTGCATGAAACATCCCCTTGGTATCTCTAGTTTTCTTGAAGAGATATCTAGGCTTTCTCATTCTATTGTTTTCCTCTCTTTCTTTGCACTGATCACTGAGGAAGGCTTTCTTATCTCTCCTTGCTATTCTTTGGAACTCTGCATTCAAATGGGTATATCTTTCCTTTTCTCCTTTGCCTTTAGCTTCTCTTCTTTTCTCAGTTCTTTGTAAGGCCTCATCATACAACCATTTTGCATTTCTTTTTCTTGGTGGTGGTCTTGATCACTGCCTCCTGTACAAAGTCATGAACCTCTGTCCATAGTTCTTCAGGCACTCTGTCTATCAGATCTAATCCCTTGAAAACTATTTGTCACTTTCACTGTATAATCATAAGGGATATGATTTAAGTCATACCTGAATTGCCTAATGGTTTTCCCTACTTTCTTCAATTTAAGTCTGAATATGGAAATAAAAAGTTCATGATCTGAGCCACAGTCAGCTCCCAGTCTTGTTTTTGCTGACTGTATAGAGCTTCTCCATCTTTGGCTGCAAAGAATATAATCAATCTGATTTCGGTGTTGACCATCTAGTGATGTCCATGTGTAGAGTCTTGTCTTGTGTTGCTGGAAGAGGGTGCTTGCTATGACCAGTGCAGTGTCTTGGCAAAACTCTATTAGCCTTTGACTTGCTTCATTTTGTACTCCAAGGCCAAATTTGCCTATTACTCCAGGTATCTCTTAACTTCCTACTTTTGCATTCCAGTCCCCTGTACTTTTTTGGGTGTTAATCTAGAAGGTCTTGTAGGTCTTCATAGAACTGTTCAACTTCAGATTCTTCAGCATTACTGGTCGGGGCATAGACTTGGATCACTGTGATACTGAATGGTTTGCCTTGGAAACAGACAGAGATCATTCTGTCATTTTTGAGATTTCATCCAAGTACTGCATTTTGGGCTCTTTTGTTGACTATGATGGCTACTTCATTTCTTCTAAGGGATTCTTGCCCATAGCAGTAGATATAATGGTCATATGAGTTAAATTCACCCATTCCAGTCCATTTTAGTTCATTGATTTCTAAAATGTTGATGTTCACTCCTGCCTCCTTAGGTAGGCTTATTCCTAGGTGTTTTATTCTTTTTGATTTGATAGTAAATGGAATTGTTTCCTTGATTTATCTTTCTGAACTTTCATTGTTAATATATAGAAATGCAACAGATTTCTGTATATATGCAAAAACTTTATTGAATTCATTGATGAGCTTAAGCAGTTTTCTAGTGATGTCCTTAGGATTTTCTAAGTATAGCATCATGTCATCTGCAAACAGTGAAAGCTTTGCTTCCTTTTTTCCAATTTCTATTCCTTTGATTTCTTCTCTAATTTCTGTAGCTTGAACTTCCAAGGGCTTCCCTTTAGACACACTTTCACTTACTTCAGACTTTCAAAATTATGTTGAATAAAAACAGTGAGAGTGGGACACTTGTTCCTAATCTTAGAGGAAATTCTTTCAGCTTTACACCATTGGGGCTTCCCTGATAGCTCAGTTGGTAAAGAATCCACATGCAATGCAGGAGACCCTGGTTCGATTGCTGTTGGGAATATCTGCTGGAGAAGAGATAGACTACTCACTCCAGTATTCTTGGGCTTCCCTTGTGGCTCACCTAGTAAAGAATCCTCCTGAAATGTGGGAGACCTGGGTTTGATCTCTGGGTTGGGAAGATCTTCTGGAGAAGGGTAAGGCCACCCACTACAGTATTCTGGCCTGAAGAATTCCATGGGCTCTACAGTCCATGGGGTTGCATAGTCAGACATGGTGAGGGACTTTCACTTTACACCATTAAGTATGACATTAGCTGTGGGCCTGTCATATATGGCCTTTATTATATTAAGGTATGTTTCCGTCTATGCTTGACTTTCTGAAGAGTTTTTATTGTAAGTGGATTTTGAATTTTATCAAAAGCTTTCTCTGTGTCTATTGAAATGATCATATGGTTTTTAGTTTTCAATTTGTTATTTTGGAGTATCACATTGATTGATTTGCATCCCTGGAATAAATTCCATCTGCTCATGATGTGTGATCCTTTTAAAATATTGATGGAGTCAGTTTGCTAGGGTTTTGTTGAGGATTTTTACATTCATGTTCATCTAGAATATTGGGCTGTCATTTTTTTGTGTGTGATATCTTTGTCTGATTTTGGGATCAGGGAGATGGTGACTTCATAGAATGAGTTTGGGAAAACTCCTAGAGGAAAACATAAGCATTTGACATAAATCATTTTTTGGATCCATTTCCTCAAGTAGTGGAAATAAAAGCCAAAATAAACAAATGGGAACTAACCTTATTAGATTTAAAAACTTTTGCGCAGCAAAGGAAGCCATCAAAAAAATGAAAAGAACTGACATACTGGGGGAAAAATGTGCAAATAATGCTACTGACAAGGAATTAGCTCTTACAGCTTAATATAAAAAAACCAAACAACCCAATCATAAGCTGAGTAGAAGACCTAACTAGACCTTTCTCCAAAGAAGATGGCCTACATGCACATGAAAAGATGCTCAATATCACTAAACCACCGGGTTTCTCATGTGAAGCTATTGGTAAAGAACCAGCCTGCCAATGCAGGAGATTTCTGCAGGTGTGGGTTCAATCCCATGAGGAGGAAGTGGCAATCCACTCCAGTATTCTTGCCTGGAAAATCCCATGAACAGAAGATCCTGGTGGGCTACTGTCCATGGGGTCACTAAGAGTTGGATGTGACTGAAGTGACTTAGCATGCATGCATGCATGCTAACTTGACTTGATCAGAAATATTAGACAAGAGCAAATCAAAACTACATACACAAATTGAGAAAGCAAACTTATGATTACCAAGGGGTAAGGGGAGAGGAATAAACTGGGAGATTGAGATTGACATGTACTTACTATTATATATAAAATAGATAACTATTAAGAACCTACTGTATAGCACAGGGAACTCTACTCAATACTCTGTAATGATCTACATGGGTATGAGTGAGTGAAAGCCACTCAGTCGTGTCTGACTCTTTGTGACCCCATGGACTGTAGCCTGCCGGGCTCCTCTATCCATGGAATTTTCCAGGCAAGAATACTGGAGTGGGTTGCTGCTCCCTTCTGCAGGGGATCTTCCCAACCCAGAGGTTGAACCCAGGTCTCTCACACTGCAGGCAGATTCTTTGCCATCTGAGCCATAGATTGCAAAAAAAAAAAAAAAAAAAAAAGTGGATATATGTACTGTATAACTGGTTCACTTTGCTGCATAGCAGAAACATTGTAAATTAACTATACTCCCAATAAAATTAATTTAAAAACATCAAAACTACAATGAAGTATCACCTTACACCAGTCAGAATGGCCATCATTAAAAAGTCTATAAACAACAAATGCTGGAGAGAGTGTGCAGAAAAAAGAACCCTCCTACACTGTTGGTGGTAATGTAAATTGGTACAGCCACTATGGAGAACAATATGGAGGTTAAAAAACTAAAAATAGAGTTACCATATGATCCTACTGTCCTACTCTTGACCATATAACCAGAGAAAGTGAGTGGAAGTCGCACAGTTGTATCCCAACTCTTTGCGACCCCATGGACTAAACACTCCATGGAATTCTCCAGGCCAGAACACTGGAGTGAGTAGCCTTTTCCTTCTCCAAGTGATCTTCCCTACCCAGGGTTCGAACCCAGGTCTCCTGCATTGCAGGTGGATTCTTTACCAGCTGAGCCACAAGGAAGCCCAATCCAGAGAAAGCTCTAAACTCAAGAAGATACTTGCACCCCAATGTTCATAGTAGCTTTATTTACATTAGCCAAGACATGGAAGCAACCTAGATGTCCATCACAGATGAATAGGTAAAGAAGATGTGGTATATATAGATAATGGAATATTACTCTGCCATAAAAGAGAATAAACTATGCCATTTGCAGCAACATGGATGGATGATCATATTAAGTGAAGTAAGTCTGATTGATGCTTTTGAACTGTGGTGTTGGAGAACACTCTTTAGAGTTCCTTGGACTGCAAGGAGATCAAACCAATCAATCCTAAAGGAAATCAGTCCTGAATATTCATTGGAAGGACTGATGCTGAAGCTTCAATACTTTGGTCACCTGATGCAAAGAACTGACTCATTGGAAAAGACCCTGATGCTGGGAAAGATTGAAGACAGGAGGAGAAGGGGATGACAGAGGATGAGATGGTTGGATGGCATCACCAACTCGATGGACATGAGTTTGAGCAAGCCTGGTGTGCTGCAGTCCATGGGGTTGCAATGTGTCAAACATGACTGAGCGACTGAACTGAAGTCTGACAAATATTGCATGATGTCACTTATATGTGAAATCTAAAAAAGTGATACAAATGAACTCATTTACAAAACAGAAAGAGACCCACAGACATAGAAAACAAACTTATGGTTACCAAAGGGAATAGTGGTGAGGTGAGGGGGGAGGAGACAAATTTGGAATTTGTGATTAACATATACATACTGCAAGTATGTGTGCGCTATGTCACTTCAATTGTGTCGACTCTTTCAGACCCTATGGACTGTAGCCCACCAGGCTTTTGTCTATGGGGATTTCAGGCAAGAATACTGGAGTGGTTTGCCATGCCCTCTTCCAGGGGATCTTCCTGACCCAGGGATCAAACCCCTGTCTCCTATGTCTCTTGCATTGGCAGATGGGTCCTTTACCACTAGTGCCTCCTGGAAAGCCCATCAGCCTCCCTGGGGCCCTCATGCATGGATTCAGCCGGTCCTCCTGGCCAAAGGCAAGAAGAGAAAGACTGAATTTTCTGGCCAGCCCTGCTGCTGTGAGTTCAGTGTGAAGTCTCCCAGAGGGTGACGGGTCCAAACTGCCTTTGGGGAAGTATCTCCCACCAGCCTCCACTGTCTGTCCTGCTCCTTGCACTAAACAGATGAATTCTTGTCTGTGTGAGCATCCTGCAGCTGCTATAACAAATTACCCCAAACTAGGTAGCAAAAACCCCAGAGTAGGAAATAACAGCCCACTCCAGTACTCTTGCTTGGAAAATTCCATGGACAGAGGAACCTGGCAGACTATAGTCCACAGGGCTGCAAAATATCTGACATGAATGAGCACGCACACACAGGTAGCAGAAAACAAAAGACGTTTTCTCAGAAGTCCAAAATTCAAGGTGTCAGCAGGGCTGTGCTCCCTCTGAAGGCTCTAGGAGAGAATCTTTCCCGACCTCATCCAGTTTCTGGTGGCTCCTGGCATTCCTTGGCTGTGGCAGCATCTCTCTTATCTATGCCTCTGTCTTCACATGGCCCTCTCTGTGTCTCTGTCTCAAATCTCCCTGTCCTGTCCCTTATAAGGACACATCATTGGATTTAGAGCCCATCCTAAATCCAGGTTGACTTTATCTCAAGATTCTTAATTGCAGCTGCAAAGACTCTATTTCTAAATAAGGGCACATTCCTGGATATCGAGGGTTAGGACTTGGACCTATCTCACAAGACACAATTCATCCCACTATACTGGTGAAATGGCAACCCACTCCAGTATTTTGCCTGGGAAATCCTATGGACAGAGGAGCCTGGCAGTCTACAGTCCATGGGTTGCAAAGATTCAGACACAACGAGTGAACAAGTACAAAAAAAAAAAAAAATATATATATATATATATATATATATATATATAACTGAATCACTTTGCTGTATACCTGAAACTAACAACATTGTAAATTAACTATACTTCAATTAAAAATGGTTATTAAAAATGAAAAACATATTACTGGAAAATAAATAATTGAAGAATTGCAATAACTTAGCATTGAGAATAAACCTGGAAGTCACCCAGTCCAATGTCCTAACCAAGTCAGTATTATCCTCTTATAGTTCTGTTTGAGTACTTCCAGTGATGGCATCTTTACCATCTCCTCAAGGCACCTACTCCATATCTGGATATCTCTGACACTAAGAAAATTATTCCTTATGCTGAGCTGTTTTCTCTGTAATGCATTTGAAGATGATAGGAAAAAATAGGGCAAACCATTTGCTAACAAAATATTTCAAGGCACTGTCTTTATGAAGATCAACTCATGTTAAAACAATTTAATTTCCTTCTGTGACAGAGTTGCAGGTCTTGAACGAAGAAGAGAGAGATCAGTGAAGGGGACATCTGGACTTCACTAAAGCTTTGTGGATCTCAAGGCATTTCTATTAATGAGTTAGGGATATCAAACCTGGGTTGTAGTATTATATGAGTCTTATTCCAAGACTACTAAATGATGCTTTGGGAGGAACCTGGGACAACATATTCCAGAGAACATATAGATTTGTCCCAGAGCTTTTAATTTTTTCTTGCAAAGTCTGGAATGAGAAAAATAAGAAAATTCCTAACATTTGCAGAAGATACCACATTGGGAAACAGGGCTTGAGGACAGAGGAAATAAAAACTGAAAATTCCTTGCAAGTCAAGAGTAAAATCCAAGGTGACCTTGACCAATTAGAAAAATGGTCTGTCAGAAAGAGGCTGATGTTTGATGTTCAGCAGGGACAGTAATGGGCAATCTGTGTGCTCCTCAAATACAAACCACATGAATACCTGCTGAGGAGTGGCTGGTGAAACTATCACTCTGAATCACACCTTGAATAACTGTAAACAAGACAGAGCCATTGTTTAAAAGGCTAGTATGTGCCTGGGCTTTGTGAACAGAGTTATGATGTACAAAAGCCAGGAAATAATTCTTCTGCTATAGATTCTGCATTAATGGGGACTTTATTAGACACACGCCAACATTCACCACATTGGTATTCATATAAAACATGGAATTAGAAAAGCTAGAGAGACTATTAATGTAAAAGCAATCCTAGAGAATATGTGAGAAAAGTTGAAATGAGTAAATTTATTGAAAGAAAGACTCAGTGTTGATTCCTCACCTTCCTTTCTTTCACCTGATTTCTCCACACTCACCTCATTATAATATATCTTCTCCACATTGCTCATGAAATTGTATCTAAGGATATCCTTATTAAGATCTGTTCATCAGGATTTTCCAAATTTGGCTTAAACTGTTTCTTGTGTTTGGTCATGTGCTGCACAGATAAGCCAAAGTGGAAGAAAACATTTGGTGCTAAATGATGTCTTGTATAAAGCACTATCATAGCAATCATCACACTGATGGCTAATCTGGGCTGGTACACAATAGATACATAGTGACTATATGTTCATGAAGCAATGGGAAGAAGTTGCCTAATTGTTTGTCTTCTAATTCTCTTGGCATTTTCTTTCACAAACCACAAATTTTTAATTTTAATAAAGTCCAGCTTGTCAATCTGGAGAAGGCAATGGCACCCCACTCTAGTACTCTTGCCTGGAAAATCCCATGGGTGGAGGAGCCTGGTCGGCTGCAGTCCATGAGGTCGCTAAGAGTCAGACATGACTGAGCGACTTCGCTTTCACTTTTCACTTTCATGGATTGGAGAAGGAAATGGCAACCCACTCCAGTGTTCTTGCCTGGAGAATCCCAGGGACAGGGGAGCCTGGTGGGCTGCTGTCTATGGGGTTGCACAGAGTCGGACATGACTGAAGCGACTTAGCAGCAGCAGTAGCAGCAGCTTATCAATCATTTCTTTCATAGATGATGACTTGGGGATTGTATCTAACAAGTCATCACCACACCCAAGGTCATCTAGGTATTCTATGTTATTGTCTAGGAGTTTCATAATTTTGTGTTTGTTTTTCGAATCTGCATTCCTCTCTACAAAATCAAGCTAATATAAGAATGCTGTGAAGAAGAATATGATTAATTATAAACTGTAAGTTGCCCAACCTAGGGAAGAATTGGGAGGACACTCTAGAAGTACACTTAGTTAGAATAAAAGGATGATGCAAATCTAGTGCAGTGTTATTAATGTCTCTAGTTGGTGACACGGTGCTTCCCTGGTGGCTCAATGGTAAAGAATCCTCCTGCCATTGCAGGAGATGCAGGTTCTATCTCTGAATAAGGAGGATCCCCTGGAGAAGGAAATGGCAACCCTCTATTGTATTTTTGCTTGGGAAATCCCATGGACAGAGGAGACTGGCAAGTTACAGTCCATGGGTTTGCAAAAGAGGTGGACACAACTTAGTGACTAAAACAATAAACAAAGTTGGTGACTTGCTAATATGATTTAAGATAATTACTTGTTTTGCTAATAACCCACCTTAATTAGTGAAAGTGAAAGTGAAGTCACTCAGTCGTGTCCGACCTTTGCAACCCATGGACTGTAGCCCACCAAGCTCCTCCATCCACAGGATTCTCCAGGCAAGAATACTGGAGTGGGTTGCCATTTCCTTCTCCAGGGGATCTTCCCGACCCAGGGATCGAACCCAGGTCTCCCACATTGCAGGCAGATGCTTTAACCTCTGCACCACCAGGGAAGCCCAACCCACCTTAATTAACAGGCCTTAAATACCAAATGTCAGATGCATGCTAGTTATTATTTTATGAATTTCAGAATATTTTATTAAATAAACCAATTATACTGTCATTGATTTCCCTGATCCAGCATTGACATTTCATGCTGTTCTCTGAAGTCCACTGAAAACATACTGTAAGGATTCACTCAACCAACCCTCAAAATGTAGAGTCCAATCAATGGCTATCTAGTTTAATCCTTGAGAGCTAGCTGTTCAGTATGAAAATCTACTGAAGTGCTTTCCCACAAAGATCAGGTATAAGGCAAGGATACCTCCTTTCACCAGTCTTTTTCAGCATGATAGTGGAAGTCTTTGGTAGTGCAATAAGGCAAAAAAAAAAAAAAAATGAAAGGTGTATAGTTTGAGAAGGAAGAAGTAAAACTGTGTTTGTTCACAGATGACATGATCATCTATGTAGAAAATCTGAAAGAACCAACAAAATACTCCTGAAACTAATAATTGATTATAGCAAGGCTTCAGGATGCAAGGTTAACATCTAAAAATTAATCATTTTCCTATATGTCAGCAATGAACAAGTGGAATTTGAAATTTAAAAAAATAACATTTATATTAGCACCCCAAGTAGTGCAATACTTAGGTATAACTCTAGCAATATATATATATATATACACACACACATATATGTTTTTATATATATATATGATCTATATAAGCAATACTATAAAACTCTGATGAAGAAATCAAAGAACTAAATAAATGAAGAGATATTCCATGTTCCTGGATAGAAAGACTCAAAATTGTCATGTCAGTTCTTCCCAACTTGACCTATAGATTCAATGCAATCTCAAACAAATCCCAGCAAGTTATTTAATGGCTATTGGCAAGCTGATTCTAAAGTTTGTATGGAAAGGCAAAAGACCCAGGCTAGCCAACTCAATATTGAAGGAGAAGAACAAATGTCAATGATTTGTTGAAGAACAGTGAGAAGAACAAGTCAAATGATTGACATTACAATAATTCAAGACTTACAATAAAGCAATAGTAGTCAAGACAGTATGGTATTGGTGAAAGAATAGACAGATCAATGAAACAGAATAAAGAACCCAGAAATAGAGCCACCTAAATATAATCAACTGATCTTTGACAAAGGAATGAAGGCAAGACAATGAAGCAAATGTAGGCTTTTCAATAAATAGTGCTGGAACAATTGGAAATCGACATATGAACAGCAGATTTAGACATAGACCTTACAATTTTCATAATAATCTCAAAATTTAAGATCTCAAGATCACAGATCTAAATGTAAAACGCAAAATTATGAAATGCTTAGATGATAACATAGTATACCTAGATGACCTTGGGTGTGGTGATGACTTGTTAGATACAATCCCCAAGTCATCATCCATGAAAGAAATGATTGATAAGCTGGACTTTATTAAAATTAAAAAATTTGTGGTTTGTGAAAGAAAATGCCAAGAGAATGAGAAGACAAACCGTAGACTAGGAGACAAATTTGCAAAAAAAATCTGATAAAGAATTGTTATCCAAAATATACAAAGGACTCTGAAAACCCAGCAAACAATTTGATTAAAAAATAGATCAAAGACCTTAAAGATACCTCAACAAAAAGATATACAGATGGCAAGTAAGCATATGAAAGGATGCTCCACATCATATGTCACCAGGGGAATGTAAATTAAAACAAAAATGAGATACCACTACATATGTACTACAATGGCCAAAATCTGGAACATTGACACCAGTAAATGCTGGTGAGGATGTGAAGAAACAGGAAATTTCATACCTTGCAGGTGAGACTGCAGAATGGTGTAGCCACTTTGAAGACAGTTTTGAAGTTTCTTACAAATCTAACATACTCTTACCATAAGATCCAGCAATCACTTGTCTTAATGTTTACTCAGAGGAACTGAAACTTATGTTCACACAAAAACCTGCATGTGGATGTTTGTAGTAGTTTTATCTATCATTGACAAAACTTGGAAACAGCCAAGATGCCCTTCAGTAGTTCAATGGATAAATAAATGCTGGTAGATATGTATGTACGGAGAATGCAATAATATTCAGTATTAAAATGAGCTATTGAGCCATGGAAAAACATGGAATAACCTCAACTGTTACCCCATTGCCTAATAAAGAAGCCAATATGAGAAGGCTGAATACTTTATGATTCTGACTGTATAACATGCTGGAAAAGACAAAACCATGGAGACAGTAAAATGATTAGTGATAGCCAATGAGGAGGGATGAATAAGAAGAACATAGAGGATTTCAGGAAATACATAGAGGAAATAAACTGTTCGGTTCAGTTCAGTCGCTCAGTCACGTCTGACTCTTTGTGACCTCATTGACTGCAGCACACAGGGCTTCCCTGTCCATCACTAACTCCTGGAGTTTATTCAGACTCATGTCCATTGAGTTGGTGATGCCATCCAGCCATCTCATCCTCTGTCATCCCCTTTTCCAACCACCTTCAATCTTTCCCAGCATCAGGGTCTTTTCCAATGAGTCATTTCTTTGCATCAGGTGGCCAAAGTATTGGAGTTTCAGCTTCAGCATCAGTCCTTCCAATGAATATTCAGGACTGATTTCCTTTAGGACGGACTGGTTGGATCTCCTTGCAATCCAAGGGACTCTCAACAGTCTTCTCCAATACCACAGTTCAAAAGCATTGATTATTTGGTGCTCACACGACTACTGGAAAAACCATAGCTTTGACTAGATGGACCTTTGTTGGTAAAGTAATGTCTTTGATTTTTAATATGCTGTCAAGGTTGGTCATAACTTTTCTTCCAAGGAGCAAGCGTCTTTTAATTTGATGGCTGCAGTCACCATCTGCAGTTATTTTGGAGCCCCAAAAGATACAGTCTGAGTGAGGGCATTCCTAAGATGGTGGAGGAATAGGATGGGGAGACCACTTTCTTCCCACAAATTCATCAAAAGATCATTTGAACGCTGAGCAAATACCACAAAACAACTTCTGAACACTGGCGGAGGACACCAGGAATCCAGAAAGGCAGCCAATTGTCTTCAAAAGGCGGTAGGACAAAAGATAAAATATAAAAAGAGAGACAAAAGAGTTAGGGACAGAGACCTGTCTTGGGGAGGGAGTCATAAAAGAGGAGAAGTTTCCAAAGATCCGGAAACCCTCTCACTGGCGTGTCTGTGGGGAGATTCGGAATCTCAGAGGGCAACATAACTGGGAAGAGAAAATAAATAAATAAAACCCACAGATTATGCGCTTAACTGCAACTCCCAGCAGAGAAGTAGCCCAGATGCTCGCGTCCACCACCAGCAAGTGGAGGCTGAACAGGGAGGCGTGGGCTGCATTGCTTAGGGTAAGGACCAGGCCTGAATGCCCCAAGGGCAATCTGAGGGACCTAACATGAGATAGCAACCCAAACCATGGGACAGCCAGAGAGAGGGGAAAAAAAAAAAAAAAAGGGAGGAAAGAGAGAGAGAACTTTCCCGCAAAAAGCTCTAACCTAAGGCACAATACAGGAAAACAGCAGAATGGGAAAGACTAGAGATCTCTTCAAGAAAATTAGAGATACCAAGGGAACATTTCATGCAAAGGTGGGCTCTATAAAGGACAGAAATGGTATGGACCTAACAGAAGCAGAAGCTATTAAGAAGAAGTGGCAAGTATACACAGAAGAACTGTACAAAAAAGATCTTCACGACCAAGATAATCACGATGGTATGATCACTCACCTAGAGCCAGACATCCTGGAATGTGAAGTCAAGTGGACCTTAGGAAGCATCACTACAAACAAAGCTAGTGGAGGTAATGGAATTCCAGTTGAGCTATTTCAAATCCTGAAAGATGATGCTGTGAAAGTGCTGCACTCAATATGCCAGCAAATTTGGAAAACTCAGCAGTGGCCACAGGACTGGAAAGGTTGGTTTTCATTCCAATCAGATAGGTCTATAGGTCCCTTCCAATGTAGCCAATGCTAACTAAAGGGTTTTAATCTGTTGAACCTGTCACTTCCAAAGCGGTTCCCTCTTCTTTGTTTATTTTGTCTTCATCTGTTTGGGGGAACTGTCTAAGGCAAGCCCTAGGTTGTGTACACTTCCCGGGTCTAAGCTGTTCAGGTTCTCAGGTACTCCTGGGAAGTGTACACAACCTACGGCTTGCCTTAGACAGAGCAACCTGGAGCCTGAGCAGTGTAGACCGGGAAAGCACACATGCTGTGAGTGGGGGCAAACCCAGTGTGGCCCAGACACTGAGTACACTCCCCACACACGCCAGTGATATTTGTTTGCAGTGTTCATCCCTCCCCGCAGCACAATTGAACAAGTGAGCCTAAATAAATGACCACTTCGCCCCCTGTTTCAGGGCAGAAATTAGATGCTGAAGAGACTTGCAAACAGATGAAGACAAAATAAACAAAGAAGAGGGAACCGCTTTGGAAGTGACAGGTTCAACAGATTAAAACCCTTTAGTTAGCATTGGCTACATTGGAAGGGACCTATAGACCTTGAGAAGAAGTATAGCCTAGAACAAGGAACTATCTGAAACTGAACTGACCCCACACTGCCCGCAACAGTGCCAATGAAATTCCTACATATAGTTTTTTTTTTATCATTTTTAAATAAAAAAAATTTTAAGTTGTTTATGACTCCTTTAATTTTCATTTTTAAAACCTAGTATTACCTTGCAAAAAAGAGCCTATTTTTAAAGTAAATATCATATATATATATTTTATAACTTTTGAGATTTTGTTTTTTTTTTAATATTATAGTTTTGAGAGTCTAACCTCTAGATTTTTAATGTTCACTTTTTGGTATTTGTTATCAATTCTGTACATTTAAGAATCCAATCTTCACTACTCATTTTTACTTAGGAGTGTGATTACTGGATTGATTGCTCTCTCCCCTTTTGACTCTTCTTTTTCTCCCCCAGGTCACCTCTATTCCTCCCTCCCCTTTCTCTTCTCTACTTAACTCTGTGAATCTCTTTGGATGTTCCGGGCTGTGAAGAACACTTAAGGAACTGATCACAGGCTAGATTGGTCTCTCTCCTTTTGACTCCCCCTCCTCTCTATCTCCTTCCTCCCTCTTCTCTTCTCTATGGAACTCCATGAACCTCTCTGAGTGTTTCAGACTGTGGAGAGCAAACAGGGAATTGATTACTGGCTAGATTGCTTTCTCCCCTTTTGATTCCCCCTCTTCTCTTCCTGGTCACCTCTATCTCCCTCCTCCCTCTTCTCTTCTCCATGTAACTCTGTGAACATCTCTGGGTGTTTCCCACTGTGGAGAATCTTTCACCATTAACCTAGATGTTCTATCATCAGTGCTGTTTTGATGGAGAAGTCTTGAGGCTACTGTAAGAATAATACTGAAAGCCAAAGGCAGGAGGCTTAAATACAAAACTTGAGAACACCAGAAAACTCCTGACTCCAGGGAACATTAATTGACAAGAGCTCATCCAAAAGCCTCCATACCTACACTGAAACCAAGCTTCACCCAAGACCCAACAAGTTTCTGAGCAGGGCATACCAAGCTAATTCTCCAATAATGCAGGAACATAACCCTGAACACAAAAATACAGGTGGTCAAAAGTCACACAAAACCCACAGACACCTCAAAACTCACTACTGGACACTTCATTGCACTCCAGAGAGAAGAGATCCAGCTCCTTCCACCAGAACACCTACACAAGCTTCCCTAACTAGGAAACCTTGACAAACAAGCTTCCCTAACCAGGAAACCTTGACAAACCACTCATCCAACTCCACCCATAGGGAGGAACCTCCACAATAAAGAGGAACCACAAACTTCCAGCATACAGAAAGACCACTCTACACAGCAATATAAACAAGACGAAAAGGCAGAGAAATATTCAACAGGTAAAGGAACATGATAAAAGCCCACAAACCAAACAAAAGAGGAGGAGATAGGGAGTCTACCTGAAAAAGAATTCACAATAATGATAGAAAAATGATCCAAAATCTTGGTGGGGGGGAATGGAGTTACAGATAAATAGTCTGGAGACAAGGATTGAGAAGATGCAAGAAGTTTAACAAGGACCTAGAAGAAATACAAGAGTCAATCAATAATGAATAATGCAATAACTGAGATCAAAAGCTCTCTGGAAGGAACCAACAGTAGAATAACTGAGGCAGAGGATAGGATAAGTAAGGTGAAAGATATAATGGTGAAAATAAATGAAGCAGAGAGGAAAAAAGAATTAAAAGAAATGACAACCTCAGAGACCTCTGGGACAATGTTAAATGCCCCAACATTCAAATCATAGAAGACCAGAAGAGGAAGACAAAAAGGCCATGAGAAATACTTCAGGAGGTAATAGTTGAAAACTTCCCTAAAATGGGGAAGGAAATAGCCACCCAAGTCCAAGAAACCCAGACAGTCTCAAACAGGATAAACCCAAGGCAAAACACCCCAAACACATATTAATCAAATTAATGAAGATTAAACACAAAGAACAAATATTAAAAGCAGCAAGGGAAAAACAACAAATAACTCACAAAGGGATCCCCATAAGGATAATAGCTGATCTTTCAATAGAAACTCTTCAAGCCATAAGGGAATGGCAGGACATACTTAAAATGATGAAAGAGAAAAACCTACAACCCAGATTACTGTACCCAGCAAGGATCTCATTCAAATATGAAGGAAAAATTAAAAGCTTTTGAGACAAGCAAAAACTCAGAATTCAGCACCACCAAACCAGTTCTCCAACAAATGCTAAAGGATCTTCTCTAGACAGGAAACATAGAAAAGGTGTATAAACTCAAACCCAAAACAACAAAGTAAATGGCAATGGGGTCATACTTATCAATAATTACCTTAAATGTAAATGGGTTGAATGCCCCAACCAAAAGACAAAGACTGGCTGAATGGATACAAAAACTGTCTATATATGTTGTCTACAAGAGACCCACCTCAAAACAAGGGACATATATGGAGTGAAAGTAAAGGGCTGAAAAAAGATATTCTTGCAAATGGAGACCAAAAGAAAGCAGGAGTAGCAATACTCATATCAGATAAAATAGACTTTGAAGTAAAGGCTGTGAAAAGAGACAAAGAAGGACACTACATAATGATCAAAGGATCAATCCAAGAAGAAGATATAATAATTATAAATATATATGCACCCAACATAGGACCACTGCAATATGTAAAGCAAATGCTAACAAGTATGAAAGGGGAAATTCACAGTAACACAATAATAGTGGGAGACTTTAATATCCCACTCACACCTATGGATAGATTAACTAAACAGAAAATTAGCAAGGAAACACAAATGTTAAAGGATACAATGGACCAGTTAAACCTAATTGATATCTATAGGACATTCCATGCCGAAACAATGAATTTCACCTTTTTCTCAAGTGCACACTTGAGAACAGAACCTTCTCCAGGATAGAACACATCCCAGGCCATAAATCTAGCCTTGGTAAATCAAAAATATTGAAGTCATCTCAAGCATCTTTTCTGATCACAGTGTGGTAAGATTAGATGTCAACTACAGGAAAAAAGCTATTAAAAGTACAAACATATGGAGGGTAAACAACACAGTTCTGAATAACCAACAAATCACAGAAGAAATCAAAATACGCATAGAAACAAATGAAAACACAACAACCCAAAACCTATGGGATTCAGTGTTAAGGGCAAGGTTTATAGCAATATAAGCCTACCTCAAGAAACAAGAGAGAAATAAAATAAATAACCTAACTACACCTAAAGCAACTAGAAAAAGAAGTAATGAAGAACCCCAGGGTTAGTAGAAGAAAAGAAATCACAAAAATTAGGGCAAAAATAAATGCAAAAGAAACAAAGGAGACCATAGACCAAATCAACAAAGTTTAAAAGCTGGTTCTTTGAGAATATAAATAAAATAGAAAACCATTAACCAGACTCATCAAGAAAAAAGGGAGAAGAGTCAAATCAACAAAATTAGAAATTAAAATGGAGAAATCACAACAGACAACACAGAAATACAAAGGATCATAAAGACTACTATCAACAACTATATGCCAATAAAATGGACAACTTAGAAAAATGGGCAAATTCTTAGAGAAGTTTAACTTTCCAAAGCTGAACTAGGAAGAAATAGAGAATCTTAAGAGATCCATCACAAGCACAGAAGTCTAAACTGTAATCAGAAATCTTCTAACAAACAAAAGCCCAGGATCAGATGGCTTCACAGCTGAATTCTACCAAAAATTTAGAGAAGAGCTAGTACCGATCCTACTCAAACTCTTCCAGAAAATTGCAGAGGAAGGTAAACTTCCAAACTCATTCTATGAGGCCACCATCACCCTAATACCAAAACCAGACAAAGATGCCACAAAAAAAGAAAACTACAGGCCAATATCACTGATGAACATAGATGCAAAAATCCTTAACAAAATTCTAGCAAACAGAATCCACAAGCATATTAAAAAGATAATACATCATGGCCAAGTGGGCTTTATCCCAGGGATGCAAACATTCTTCAATATTTGCAAATCAATCAATGTGATATACCACATTAACAAATTGAAAAATAAAAGCCATATGATTATCTCCATAGATGCAGAGAAAGCCTTTGACAAAATTCAACATCCATTTATGATAAAAAACCCTCCAGAAATCAGGAATAGAAGGAACATACCTCAACATAGTAAAAGCTATATATGATAAACCCACAGCAAACATGATCCTCAATGGTGAAAAATTGAAAGCATTTCCCCTAAAGTCAGGAACAACACAAGGATGCCCACTCTCACCACTACTATTCAACATAGGTAGAAGTTTTGGCCATAGCAATCAGAGAAGGAAAAGAAATAAAAGGGATCCAGATTGGAAAAAAAGAAGTAAAACTCTTACTGTTTGTAGATGACATGATCTTCTACATAGAAAACCCTAAAGGCTCCACCAGAGAATTACTAAAGCTAATCAATGAATATAGTAAAGTTGCAGGATATAAAATTAACACACAGCAATCCCTTGCATTCTTATACACTAACATGAGAAAATAGAAAGTAAAATTAGGAAACAATTCCATTCCCCATTGCAATGAAAAGAATAAAATACTTAGGAATAAATCTACCTAAAGAAACAAAAGACCTATATATAGAAAACTATAAAACACTGATGAAAGAAATCAAAGATGACACAAATAGATGGAGAAATATACTATGTTTATGGCTTGGAAGAATCAACATAGTGAAAATAAGTATACTACCCAAAGCAATCTATAGAATCAATGCAATCCCTATCAAGCTACCAATGGTATTTTTCAGAGAACTAGAACAAATAATTTCACAATTTGTATGGAAATACAGAAAAACACAAATAGCCAAAGCAATCTTGACAAAGAAGAATAAAACTGGAGGAATCAGCCTGCCTGACTTAGGCTCTACTACAAAGCCACAGTCATCAAGACAGTATGGTATTGGCACAAAGACAGAATATAGATCAATGGAACAAAATAGAAAGCCCAGAGATAAATCCATGCACCTGCGGACACCTTATCTTTGACAAAGGAGGCAAGAATATACAATGGAGAAAAGACAATCTCTTTAACAGTGGTGCTGGGAAAACTGGTCAATCACTTGTAAAAGAATGAAACTGGAACACTTTCTAACACCATACATACACAAAAATAAACTCAAAATGGATTAAAGATCTAAATGTAAGACCAGAAAATATAAAACTCCTAGAGAAAAACATAGGCAAAACACTCTCCGACATAAATCACAGCAGGATCTTCTATGATGCATCTCCCAGAGTAATGGAAATAAAAGCAAACATAAACAAATGGGACCTAATTAAAATTAAAAGGTTTTGTACAATGAAGGAAACTATAAGCAAGGTGAAAAGACAGCCTTCAGATAGGAGAAAATAATAGCAAATGAAGCAACTGATAAAGAATTAATCTCAAAAATTTACAAACAACTCCTGCAGCTCAATTCCAGAAACATAAGCGACCCATTCAAAAAGTGGGCCAAAGAACTAAATAGACATTTCTCCAAAGAAGACATACAGATGACTAACAAACACAAGAAAAGATCTCGACATCACTTATTATCAGAGAAATGCAAATCAAAACCAAAATGAGGTACCATTTCACACTAGTCAGAATGGTTGTTATCTAAAGTCTACAAGCAATAAATGCTAGAGTGTGGAGAAAAGGGAGCCCTCTTACACTGTTGGTGGGAATGCAAACTAGTACAGCCACTATGGTGAACAGTTTGGAGATTCCTTACAAAGCTAGAAATAGAACTGCCCTACGACCCAGCAATCCCACTCTTGGGCATACACATCGAGGAAACCAGAACTGAAAGAGACACGTGTACCCCAGTGTTCATCACAGCACTGTTTATAATAGTTAGGACATGGAAGCAGCCTAGATGTCCATCAGCAGATAAATGGATAAGAAAGCTGTGGTACATATACAGAATGGAATATTACTCAGCTATTAAAAACAATGCATTTGAATCAGTTCTAATGAGATGGATGAAACTGGAGCCTATTACACAGAGCAAAGTAAGTCAGAAAGAAAAACACCAATACAGTATATTAAGGTATATATATGGAATTTAGAAAGATGGTAAGAGGATGAGATGGCTGGATGGCATTACTAATTCGATGGACGTGAGTCTGAGTGAACTCCGGGAGTTGGTGACGGACAGGGAGGCCTGGCGTGCTGCAATTCATGGGGTCGCAAAGAGTTGGACATGACTGAGCGACTGAACTGAAGTGAACTGAACTGAATGATGACCCTGTATGCGAGACAGCAAGAGAGACACAGATGTAAAGAACTGACTTTAGGACTCTGTAGGAGAAGGCGAGTGTGGGATGATTTGAGAGAATAGCACTGAAGCATGTGTATTATCATATGTGAAATAGATCGGTGGTCCAGGTTCAATGCACGAGACAGAGTGCTCAGGGCTGGTATGCTGGAATGACCCAGAGGGATGGGATGGGGAGGGAGCTGGGAGGGAGGGTCAGGATGGGGAACACATGTACACCCATGGCTGATTCATGTGAATGTATGGCAAAAACCACCACAATATTGAAAGTAATTAGCCTTGATTTAAAAAATAAAAAAAATTAAAAAAAAAGATACAGTCTGTTATCTATTTGCCATTAAGTGATGGGACCAGATGCTATGATCTTAGTTTTGTGAATGTTGAGTTTTAAGCCAACTTTTTCACTCTCTTCTTTCACTTTCATCAAGAGGCTCTTTAGTTCTTCTTTGCCTTCTGCCATAAGGGTGGTATCATCTGCATATCTGAGATTATTGATATTTCTCCCAGCAATCTTGATTCCAGCTTGTGCTTCATCCAGTCCAGCATTTCTCATGATATAGTCTACATATAAGTTAAATAAGCAGGGTGACAGTATACAGCCTTGATGAACTCCTTTCCCTATTTGGAACCAGTCTGTTGTTCCATGTCCAGTTCTAACTGTTGCTTCTTGACCTGCATACAGATTTCTCAGGTGGTTTGGTATTCCCATCTCTTGAAGAATTCTCCACAGTTTGCTGTGATCCACAAAGCCAAAGGCTTTGGCGTAGTCAGTAAGGAGTTCCAGAGTTCTGGAACTCTCTTGCTTTTTCAATGATCCAGTGGATATTGGCAATTTGATCTCTGGTTCCTTTGCATTTTCTTCTAGCAGAGGAAAATACTCTGTATGATACTATAATTTTGGATACATGTCATTATGAAAGTGAGCAAGTGAAAATTGCTCAGTTATGCCCGACTCTTTTTGACCCAATGGACTGTAGTTCACCAGGCTCTTCTGTCAGTGGAATTTTCCAGGCAGCAATACTGGAGTGGGTAGCCATTCCCTTCTCCAGGGGATCTTCTCAACTCAGGGATCTGACCCACATCTCTTCTGTCTCCTGCACTGGCAGGCAGTTCTTTACTGTCTGCGCCACAATGGAAGCCCCACATGACATTATCAGTTCAGTTCAGTTGCTCAGTCGTGTCCCACTCTTTGCAACCCCATGAATTGCAGCACGCCAGGCCTTCCTGTCCATTACCAACTCCCGGAGTTCGCTCAAACTCACGTCCATCGAGTCAGTGATGCCATCCAGCCATCTCATACCCTGTCATCCCCTTTTCTTCCTGCCCCCAATCCCTCCCAGCATCAGAGTCTTTTCCAATGAGTCAACTCTTCGCATGAGGTGGCCAAAATACTGGAGTTTCAGCTTTAGCATCATTCTTTCCAAAGAACACCCAGGACTGATCTCCTTTAGAATGGACTGGTTGGATCTCCTTGCAGTCCAAGGGACTCTCAAGAGTCTTCTTCAACACCACAGTTCAAAAGCATCAATTCTTTAGCGCTCAGCCTTCTTCACAGTCCAACTCTCACATCCATACATGACCACAGGAAAAACCATAGCCTTGACTAGATGGACCTTTGTTGGCAAAGATATGTCTCTGCTTTTCAATATGCTATCTAGTTTGGTCATACCTTTTCTTCCAAGGAGTAAGCGTCTTTTAATTTCATGGCTGCAATCACCATCTGCAGTGATTTTGGAGCCCCCCAAAATAAAGTCTGACACTGTTTCCACTGTTTCCCCATCTATTTCCCATGAAGTGATGGGACCAGATGCCATGATCTTCGTTTTCTGAATGTTGAGCTTTAAGCCAACTTTTTCACTCTCCTCTTTCACTTTCAACAAGAGGCTTTTTAGTTCCTCTTCACTTTCTGCCATAAGGGTGGTGTCATCTGCATGTCTGAGGTTATTGATATTTCTCCTGGCAATCTTGATTCCAGCTTGTGCTTCTTCCAGCCCAGTGTTTCTCATGATGTACTTTGTATATAAGTTAAATAAGCAGGGTGACAGTATACGGCCTTGACGTACTCCTTTTCCTATTTGGAACCAGTCTGTTGTTCCATG
>SJXQ01000809.1:0-30589 GCA_006408695.1 Aepyceros melampus | reverse complement strand
GCGTCAGTGCGCCTGCCATCCGGTGTGCCAGGAAGTGTGCCCGCCATTACGCCTGCCATTCGGGTGCCAGCCAGCGTGCCCACAAGTGCACCCGCCAGTGCGCCTGTCATCCGGCATGCCAGGCAGTGTGCCCACCAGTGCGCCTGTCAGTCGGGTGCCAGCCCGCGTGCCCGACAGTGCGCCTGGCAGTGCGCCTGCCATCCAGTGTGCCAGGCAGTGTGCCCGCAAGTACGCCTGTCATTTTGGTGCCAGGCAGTGTGCCTGCCAGTGCGCCTGCCATCTGGCTTGCCAGGCAGTGTACCCGCTAGTGCACCTGACATCCGGCGTACCAGCCAGGGTGCCCGCCAGTGCGGCTGCCAACCGTCGTGCCAGACAGTGTGCCCACAAGTGCGCCTGCCAGTAGGGTGCCAGCCAGAGTCCCCGATAGTGCTTCTGTGCCCGACAGTGCGCCTGGCAGTGCGCCTGCCATCCAGTGTGCCAGGCAGTGTGCCCGCAAGTACGCCTGTCATTTTGGTGCCAGGCAGTGTGCCTGCCAGTGCGCCTGCCATCTGGCTTGCCAGGCAGTGTACCCGCTAGTGCACCTGACATCCGGCGTACCAGCCAGGGTGCCCGCCAGTGCGGCTGCCAACCGTCGTGCCAGACAGTGTGCCCACAAGTGCGCCTGCCAGTAGGGTGCCAGCCAGAGTCACCGATAGTGCTTCTGCCAGTCAGATGCCAGCCAGCATGCCAGCCAATGCACTCGCAGTGCGCCTGCCATCCACTGTGACAGGAATTGTGCCCGCCAGTGCGCCTCTCAGTCGGGTGCCAGCCAGCGTGCCTGCCAGTGTGTCTGGCAGTGCGCCTGCCATCCGGTGTGCCAGGCAGTGTGCCCGCCAGTGTGCCTGTCAGTCGGATGCCAGCCCGTGTGCCCGCCAGTGCGCCTGGCAGTGCGCCTGCCATCCGGTGTGCCAGGCAGTGTGCCCGCCAGTCTGCCTGTCAGTTGGGTGCCAATGAATGTGAACACCATGAAAAATGGCCAAGGAACAGACCATTCCAACACATACAGATTTACAGAAGACACAGCACTTTCCAGCTCATTCCCAAGGGACAGTAGAACCTTGAGTCCAAAACCCCAGAATGAGAGCATGAGGAAGGGATTCACTCCAGAGCACTGACACGGTAAACCACAAACAAGGCTCTAACAGCCTGAATCTAGCAAGCATAAAAATGTGAATATCTAGGACCAACTTTGGTTTATCCTAGAATTGCAAGGAGGCTTAATATTATAAATCTCTCTAAACACAGAGATCTATTTACTCTATGTATAGTAAATATATAAGAAAATTAAGAGAGTAAATGCTAAGTTCTCATGACAAGAAGATAAATTTTCTCCTTTTTTCTTTCTTTTCTTTGTATTATATCTATAGGAGAAGATAAATATCACCTGAACATATTGTGGTAATCATTTCATAATATGTATAAATTAAACTGTCATGTTGTATGCCTTAAACTTATACAGTGATATATGTCAATTAGTTTTTAATAAAACTGGAAAAAAGAGAGAACTCTCCCTTATAGCCCTAGTTTAAGAGTTTTTAAAAAATCATGAATGACTGTTAAATCATATCCAATGCTTCCTACTCCACCTATTGAAACATAATGTAATTTTTTATTAATTTGTTAATGTGATGAATAACCTGGCATCTGGTCCCATCACTTCATGGGAAATAGATGGGGAAACAGTGGAAACACTGTCAGACTTTATTTTTGGGGGCTCCAAAATCACTGCAGATGGTGACTGCAGCCATGAAATTAAAAGACGCTTACTCCTTGAAAGGAAAGTTATGACCAACCTAGACAGCATATTGAAAAGCAGAGATATTACTTTGCCAACAAAGGTCCGTCTAGTCAAGGCTATGGTTTTTCCTGTGGTCATGTATGGATGTGAGAGTTGGACTGTGAAAAACGCTGAGCGCCGAAGAATTGATGCTTTTAACTGTGGTGTTGGAGAAGACTCTTGAGAGTCCCTTGGACTGCAAGGAGATCCAACCAGTCCATTCTGAAGGAGGTCAACCCTGGGATTTCTTTGGAAGGAATGATGCTGAAGCTGAAACTCCAGTACTTTGACCACCTCATATGAAGAGTTGACTCATTGGAAAAGACTCTGATGCTGGGAGGGATTGTGGGCAGGAGCAGAAGGGGACGACAGAGGATGAGATGACTGGATGGCATCACTGACTCGATGGCCGTGAGTCTGAGTGAACTCTGGGAGTTGGTGATGGACAGGGAGGCCTGGTGTGCTGTGATTCACGGGGTCGCAAAGAGTCGGACACGACTGAGAGACTGAACTGAACTGAATGTTAAACCTCCTTGCAATTCTAGGATAAAACCAAGTTGGCCATAATATGTTAACATTTTTATGTTAATGCTAAATATTTTTATGTTATGCTAGATTTAGGTTATTAAAGCCTTGTTTGTTTACATAGAAAATAAAAAATCTACAATAAAGTGTTACAAAAAGAGATTTAACAAAGTTGCCAAATTTTTAAACAATATTTAAGAGGTAAAAAGAAAGATATCTGGGAGAGGGGTTCAGGATTGGGAACATGTGTACACCTGTGGCGGATTCACGTTGATGTATGGCAAAACCAATACAATATTGTAAAGTAATTAGCCTCTAATTAAAATAAATAAATTTAAATTAAAATTTAAAAAATTAAAATTTAAAAAAAGAGAAAGATACCTTTTCCTACTGTGAGGAAGGGGGGAAATCAACTGCATTTGGAAGACATCATTTTTAAATACATATCATTTACAATTGCAACAAAAGCATACAGAAACAGGAATAAATCTAACAAAAGATGTGTAAGACCTATATGGAAAGAACTATAGAACTTGAAGACAGTAAATAAAATGTTTTAAACTTGTTATGGATAGGGAAGCTCCATATTTAAAGATAAAAATTCCTTTTAAATCGATCTGTAAAATCAATGCAATTCCAATCAAAATTACAGCAAATTTTTGCAGATCTAGACAAGCTAATTTTAAAATACCTTAGAAGTGCAAAAGCCCAAGAATAGACACTTCTGACAGAGAAAAATAAGTTGAGGGTACTTGCTCTACCAAAAATGAAGACTTACAAAAAGGTAAAGAAATTAGGATGGGATGGCATTGACATGGTGGTTTTAGTCACTAAGTCGTGTCCAACTCTTGCGACCCCATGGACTGTAGCCCGCCAGGCTCCTCTGTCCATGGGATTCTCCAGGCAAGAATACTGGAGTGGGTTGCCATTTCCTTCTCCAGGGGATCTTCTCCACCCAGGAATAGAACCCAGGTCTCCTGCACTGCACGCAGATGATTTACTGACAGCTGTGAAGGAAGCCCAGTATTGACATATGGTATTGACATCAGTTCAGTTCAGTTGCTCAGTTGTGTCCGACTCTTTGTGACCCCATGAATTGCAGCACCCCAGGCCTCCCTGTCCATCACCAACTCCCAGAGTTCACTCAGACTCACGTCCATCGAGTCAGTGATGCCATCCAGCCATCTCACCCTCTGTCGTCCCCTTCTCCTCCTGCCCACAATCCCTCCCAGCATCAGAGTCTTTTCCAATGAGTCAGCTCTTCATATGAGGTGGCCAAAGTACTGGAGTTTCAGCTTTAGCATCATTCCTTCCAAAGAAATCCCAGGGCTGATCTCCTTCAGAATGGACTGATTGGATCTCCTTGCAGTCCAAGGGACTCTCAAGAGTCTTCTCCAACACCACAGTTTAACAGCATCAATTCTCTGGTGCTCAGCTTTCTTCACCATCCAACTCTCACATCCATACATGACCACTGGAAAAACCATAGCCTTGACTAGAGGGACCTTTGTTGGCAAAGTAATGTCTCTGCTTTTCAATATACTATCTAGGTTGGTCATAACTTTCCTTCCAAGGAGTAAGCATCTTTTAATTTCATGGCTGCAGTCACCATCTGCAGTTATTTTGGAGCCCCCAAAAATAAAGCCTGACACTGTTTCCACTGTTTCCCCATCTGTTCCCATGAAGTGATGGGACCAGATGCCATGATCTTCATTTTCTGAATGTTGAGCTTTAAGCCAACTTTTTCACTCTCCTCTTTCACTTTCATCAAGAGGCTTTTGAGTTCCTCTTCACTTTCTGCCATAAGGGTGGTGTCATCTGCATATCTAAGGTTATTGATATTTCTCCCGGCAATCTTGATTCCAGCTTGTGTTTCTTCCAGCCCAGCGTTTCTCATGATGTACTCTGCATAGAAGTTAAATAAGTAGGGTGACAATATACAGCCTTGACGGACTCCTTTTCCTATTTGGAACTAGTCTGTTTCTCCATGTCCAGTTCTAATTGTTGCTTCCTGACCTGCATACAGATTTCTCAAGAGGCAGGTCAGGTGGTCTGGTATTCCCATCTCTTTCAGAATTTTCCACAGTTTCTTGTGATCCACACAGTCAAAGGCTTTGGCATAGTCAATAAAGCAGAAATAGATGTTTTTCTGGAACTCTCTTGCTTTTTCCGTGATGGGCTAGTCAAAAAGACCAATGGAACAAGACCAAGAGAATAGAAAGCCTCAACCCAAAACCACATGAAAATTTGATACATGACATGGGTAGAAGTGGGCTTCCCTGGCAGCTCAGGTGGTAAAGAATCCGCCTGCAATGCAAGAGACCCCAGTTCGATTTCTGGGTCAGGAAGACCCCTGGAGAAGGGAAAGGCTACTCACTCCAGTATTCTGGCCCAGAGAATTCCATGGACTGTATAGTCCATGGGATCACAAAGAACCTGACATGACTGAGTGACTTTCACTCACTCATAGACAGAAGTACCACTGCCAATCAGTGGGGAAAGGAAGAGCTACTCAATATGTGAGTAACTGAATTCAATATGTGAGTAACTGGATAGCCACACAGAAAAAGAAAATGAAACTGCATTCTATTCTCAAACCATACATGATAAACCCCAAGAGAATTAAAGCCTTAAATCTGAAAGGCAAAACTTTTCAACTGAAAGAAAACACAAGAGAATATCTTTATGGTCTTCAAACGGACAGGTTCCCTTCAATAAGGTAAAAAGCACCAACAATAATGGAAAATATTCATAAATTCGATTACCTTAAAATTAAGAACTTTCATCCACTGGCATCACAAAGAAAATGAAAAGACAAGCCATCAACTGGGGGAAATTGTTTGCAACATACACAACTGACAGCCCAGTTAAAAACGTGAACAAAAGACACGATCAGGCATCTCTCAGAAGTGTGACATGAAAGACTGATCAACATATGAAAAGAAAATCAATCTTATTAATAACCAGTAAAATGCAAATTAAGACAACATGAGCTACAATTTTACATCATGCTGGCGAAAAAGAAAAAGAAAAAGTCTGACACCACCAAAGGTTGGTAAGAATCTAGATCAAGAGAAATTTTTACGCTTGGCTGTTGGGAATGTAAATTAGCACAATCATACTGGAAAACAAGATGGTGCCGATTCTAAGTTTGAATATTTATATATCCTACTCAGCAGCAACTCATCTAAAGAAACTCATGAACTTACACCCCAAGAAAGATATATGAGTATCCCTAGCAGGAAAAAAAAATGGAAACTACCTCCACATCTAACAAGAAACAGATAAAACTAATTTTGGTATAGCTACATAATAAACTGTTCAGAGATAAACATGAAAAGCTTCAATCACCCATAGCAATACGGCAGAAATATAATGTTGAAAGAAGAAAACCAAGTTATGGAGATGATAGCATTGTTACAAAGTTTAAAAGCAATCAAATGAAACAATATATTGTTTATTAAAACATACAGATGTAATAACTGTATTTTTAGTTTTTAATACTTTACTATGGTTTTTCCTGTGGTCATGTATGGATGTGAGTTGGACTGTGAAGAAGGCTGAGCGCTGAAGAATTGATGCTTTTGAACTGTGGTGTTGGAGAAGACTCTTGAGAGTCCTTTGGACTGCAAGGAGATCCAATCAGTCCATTCTGAAGGAGATCAGCCCTGGGATTTCTTTGGAAGGAATTATGTTAAAGCTGATACTCCAGTACTTTGGCACCTCATGCGAAGAGTTGACTCATTGGAAAAGACTCTGATGCTGGGAGGGATTGGGGGCAGGAGAAGGGGACGACAGAGGATGAAATGGCTGGATGGCATCACTGACTTGATGGATGTGAGTCTGAGTGAACTCTGGGAGTTGGTGATGGACAGGGAGGCCTGCTGTGCTGCGATTCATGGGGTCGCAAAGAGTCAGACACGACTGAGAGACTGAACTGAACTGAACTGATGGGACTGGATGTCATGATCTTAGTTTTTTGAATGTTGGGTTTTAAGCCAGCTTTTTCACTCTCCTCTTTCACCTTCATCAAGAGGCTCTTTAGTTCCTCTTCACTTTCTGCCATTAGAGTGGTATCATCTGCATATCTGAAGTTTATGTTTCTCCTGGCAATCTTCATTCCAGCCTGTGATATGTGATATTAATGATCTCATATTAACTTAATCATCTCTTTAAAGCTCCTATCTCCAAATATAGTCACTCTCTGCTAGGGGTTGAAACTTCAAGGTATGAATTCTGGGAGGCACAATTTTGCCCATGATGATAGATAGATAGATAGATAGACAACAAATTTGGTAAACTGTTAAGGATTCGGGTGAAGGAGAGACAAAAGTTTTCTGTACTGTTTCTGCAATTTTTCAGCAAACCTGAAATGACCTCAAAATTAAGAGCTTAAAAACACAAACATATATAATTCTATACAATTATAAGAAGGATAAAAGTTACAATTACAGTTTTACAGTGGTACATATGTTATTCTTTTCTTAATTCTATTTGTTTATTATTGACTACGCTAGGTCTTCATTGCTACATGTGGGCTTTTTCCAGTTGCTGCGAGCCGGGGCTCTTCTCTAGCTGCAGTGCACAGACTCCTCGCTGCAGGGGCTTCTCTTGCTGCAGAGCACAGCTCTAGGCACGCGGGCCTCAGTAGTTGGGGCACACAGGCTTAGTTGCCCTGTGGCGGGTAAGATCTTCCTGGACCAGAGATGGAACCCATGTCCCCTGCACTGGCAGGCGGATTCTAACCACTGGACCACCAGGCAAGTCCCTATATAGTTATACTTCAATTAAAAGTTTACTTTAAAAAATCCACTAAATCAAAAGGAATAGGAGGCTGATGTGGGCAAACACAGCAGTGGAGCTGAGTCAGGAAGGAAACGGGAAGAAGCTGATGAACAGAAGGCTGTGGGTGATCTGGAGAGAGACATTCCTATGGGGCGATGGAGTGGAAGCCAGGTTCGATTGGGTGGTGTGGAAGTGGAAATAGCAAATGTTGACAACTCTTTACTGTCATTTGAATGTGAGTGGGAGGAGAAAGTGGAGAAGGGCACGGCAACCCACTCCAGTACTCTTGCCTAGAGAATCCCATGGACAGAGGAGCCTGGAGGGCTACAGTCCACAGGGTCCCAAAGAATCGGACACGACTGAGCAACTGATATGGGGGAGGAGAAAGATAGGGTAGTACCAAAAAGAAATTATGTCGAAGGAATGGGAGAAACTGGACCACGGTGCAGTGCGTCTGGCAGAGCCACGCAGCAAGAAAAGCCTGAAACAGCATCGCAGAGCCTCAGTGGGCATGCGCACAGAATCTGGAGTCAAGTTTCTGGGGCCCAGAACCAGACCTTAGCTCTACCACTGGCCTGCTCCCTCAGTTTTCCCACCTTTGGTATGGGGCAATGGTGATCAAAGACCCTGCCTCCTAGAACAGCCATAAAGATTAGATACATGAAAGAATGCAGAGTGTTTAAAGCAGAGCACAGCACCCAGGAAGCACTCAGGAGAGGAAGTTATGATGTTATTATTAGTACGAAAGCAGAGGCAGAAATGGTGGTGAAGATCACTACAGAAGTGGGAGGAACTTGGAAGAAGGGTGAAAGGAGAAGTTGGTTTTGGACCATGGGAGAGATGCCTCATTCTTGAAAAAGGCCAGGACAGGCATGTTTGGGGGTCAGAAAATCAAGGTGAGACTCTTACTGGCCAGTTGAGAACTGGTGGGAGGGAACTCTTGAAAAGGGCCTTCAAGTGCCTCAAAAAGCATTGAAGGAGAGTTTGGGGACAGAGGACAAGAATACAGCTTGAGGGACAGTTGAGAGCCCAGGAGAAACTGGAGCCGGGACGAGGCCCTTGTCTCATCCCCTCTTCCATGAGGGGTCTTCACAGGCCCCACACCAGGACAGGGTGGGCTGGGGAGGGGGAGACAGTCAGCGACAGCACGATCCACGAGGCTCTTCTAGCCAGGGAGGAGAGAGGACAGGGCTGCAAAGGTACTGAAGGTCTCTGGTCAGAGAGTCATCAGTGAGTCGTCACTGGGCCCCCAGGGAGAAGGAAAGGAAGAAAGGCGAGGAGGAGGCTGACAGATGAGGAAGCCGAGGCCTGAACTCTCTGAGCTGAGAGTGTAGGAGCTGTGCAGGAGGGGTGAGAGCTAGATGGAGGGAGGGACGTGGGCAGAGATGGGTGTTGGAGTGTGAGGTTTGAGAGGCTGAGTAGTTCCAGGTGACGGGAGGTCCACAGTGTGGCCACCGCACTGGTGGATAAAGTGGAAACGCCACGGGGTGACTGGTCAAGTTTGAAGAACCCGGATGTGGGGGCACCATCCACGTGGCCAGTGAGGTGCCTCCAGGTGGTGGCAGATGGGAATGGAGAGGAAGCCCATGAGGCAGGGACACCAATCAAGAGCGAGTGAGGCCAGAAGATGCGTACCCGGGAAAGGTTGAGGGCCACACAGCTCCATGGCAACAGCTTCAGATGAGAACCCAGGAGCCACGTCTGGATACAACCTTGCTATCAAGAGGAAATCCCACCATAGTCCTCGTTCTTGTCATACCTGGAGCTTGGGAGGAGCTGCCTCCTTTCCTAAGGGCTACATGGATGCAGGATAGGAAGGATGAGAGGCAGCCAGAGGTTGCATGAAGAGCTTGAGTGTGTGGAAAGTTTACACCCACAGAAAACATTTGCTGAACTGATGAGGGGGTGGGCAGACAGGTGAGCGCACGGGTGGCAATGTGATGGACTGATGGTGGATGCGTGGATGAGGGGGTGCGGACGCGCGGACAGATGAGTGAGCAGTGGATAGATGGATGTGTGGATGGACCACTGCGTGAGAGGATGAATGGGAAAAGTGAGATGGGAGGATATGCAGGCAGGGGAGGGGGAGCGAGGTGAATCCATAAGTGAATGAACTGGACATTCCAGCAAACACAGGAGAAGCCTGGGCTGTCAGAGAGGTGACAGAGCTAACAGGCCAGGCCTTGCCCCGGCAGTCTACACCACTCATTAGAACAGCTGTAACCACAGGAGGTGGCGAAAGCCGCCATCTCTCTGCTTCTTCCCGGGGGCCCCCAGCCCAAAGGCTCACCTATGGGCAAAAGCCCCCATCTGTGGCCCCTGGCTCCAGACTAGTCGGACAGAGGACATAGGACCAAGGCAACAGACTGGCAAAGCCCGATGACCCCTCTTCCTCTCAAGATCCAGGCCAGGCACCCCAGAAAGCAGCAGAAAAAACGCAGATTCCCGGTTCTCATCTAAGAAGTTATGGGCCTGCCTTCACCCTGCTCTTGTCTTAACCAGGTTATTTGACTTCTCCTGGCTACTCTCCTGGGCAGGATTTTTAGGGAAAATGCCCCTATCTTCTCTCTCCCTTCCACCTGCCCACCCCAGTGTATGGGGATTTGAACCAGCTGCCTGGATCCAGCTCCCTCACTGAAGGAAATCCATGATCAGAGAAGAAGCTGGCCCAGCCTGGGGACTCTCTGCCAGCCACAGGGTTGCAGACCAGATAGGCTTCTTCCTCCAAGCCAAGATAAGCAGCTGAGCTTTATCTCACCTCACCCTCCGATTCCCCCACCACCACCATCTCCAGGACCATACCCCCCACCAGCCACACCATGGCAGGCCAAGGCCGGGGGAAGCACAGATAAGCCCCTCCTGGCCAGCAGACCACAAGCAGGAGACAGGGTCAGGGGCGGGCTAGAATTCTGCTTCCTTCCCTAGAAGCAGGCCCCAAGAGAGCATCTGGGCAGCCCTCTCAGCTACTTAGGTTGGGGCCCTGCATTTGGCCCTCCAGCATTCAACATTGATTATGTCCTAATGATTTACCTCTCATTTTGGGAACCAATCAAAGGCAGAAAACCCTGTCAATCTGAGCACCAGGGAAGCAGGAGAGTACAGGGTGGGCAGCCACTGCATAGGAAGGACTCTTCCAGATTTCTTGGCAGGTAAACTGATGGCCACTGAGAATCTCTTGAGCCTGACGACCCAGGTCCTACATCCAAACTGCTAAGCACTCTTTCACAGACACCTCCTCCCTGCCAGGCCCATGTGGCATACTGGGGTCACAGATCCAGTCCCAGCTGTCACAGAGCACCTGGGAACCCAAATGAGCAGCACGTAACCTCGCCTGGGAAATCCAGGGAGACTTCACAGAGGAGGTGACATTTCAGCTGAATTTATATATATATATATACACACACACACACACACATGTATATATATAATTTTTCTGTTTATTTTTGGCTGTGCTGGGTCTTCGTTGCTACACGGTTTTTCTCTAGTTGCAGCGAGCCGGGGCTAGTGGTGGTGCAGGCTTCTCATTGCGGTGGCTTCACTTGTCGTGGACCACGGGCTCCAGGGAACACAGTCTGCAGTAGTTGCGGCACCGGTTCAGTGACTGTAGGGCTCAGCGCTCCAGCACAGGCTCAATGGTTGTGGCACACAGGCTTAGTTGCTACAGGGCATGTGAGATTTTCCCGGATCAGGATCGAACCCATGTCTCCTGTAATGGCAGGCAGATAGATTCCTTACCACTGAGCCACCAGGGAGGCCCCTCAGAAGAATTTTAAAGGATAAAAGGGATTTCTTCAGACACAAAGATAAAAGGGATGAGCATCCCAAGCAAAAAGAACAGTGTGGAGAAGTCCTGGAGCCACAAGAAAAGCAGCACATGATTGGACAGTGATGGTAAATAGAATGGCTGGAGTCTCGGGCCTGGGAAAGGGAAGAGGAGGTTGGGAAAGGGAGTGTGGAGAGATGAGACTCTAGCACTGGGGAAGGTTAGGGGCTGGGGATGATGGCCTCAAAGGCCATGAGGGTGACTCGGAAATTTATCCCATGGCAGCGGAGAACCAGTGGAGGATTTGGGTTGGTCAGTGGCATGCTGGGACTTGTGTTTTGGAAGAAGCCCTCCAGCTGAGCAGGGTGTTATTCCAGGCATGAAGGCAGCGAGACCAGGAGGAGGTCACTGCCGTCATCCTGAGGAGCGATGATGGTGGCCTGACTCCTGCCATGCTGGTGAGGAGGGGGAGAAGGGGCAGGACCCACAGGAAGGGGCCACAGGCTGGGTGTGGGGTGTGAGGGGCAGGGAGGAGTCCAGGCTGAGTCCAGGTATCCAGATGCCGCTCACCAGGACTGAGAAGAAGGTGTTCAGGAGAAGAGGTAGCAGAGACCAGGTGAGGGTGTGTCTAGCTGAGATATCTGCAGAATACTGGGGGAGGCAGGGGCCTGTGAAGCAGGACTGAGGTGCTACCCAAGGTCGCACAGAGTTAATGTCGTCTCTGGGTCTAGGATGCAGCCCTACCCCTACCCCATCTCCCCCATTCCCAGGCCTTTGCAACCTCTTCCTACCTCTTTAATGGCCTCCACACACATTCTTCCCATTCCAGCCTCCACGCCTCTGCTCCTGCTGTTTCCCAGCCCTGAATACCCTTCCCTCTTCTGTGCAAATCCCACCATCCCTCAACTTCCAGCTGGAGTTACATCACAACCTGGGGTCAGGAGGCAAAATCCAGGGTCAGAAGAGGGGTGAGGTTGAAAGAGAGGCAGTGAGTGTGGCAGGAAGAGCAGAGACCTAATTTAGAGCACAGCTCTGTGGAGAACCAGCTGTGTGACATGGGGCCGGTCACTTTCCCTCTCTGGGCTCAGATGCTAACCTTTCAGAGGACAATAAGGAAAGGTTCTTATTCTCAGGAGGCTCACAGTCCAGAAAGGGCCATCGGGTAAAAAAGTGACCTGTGATGTCAGAGAGATATCAAATGCCCTGAGTATGCAAACGAGGGGAAAGTTTATGGAGAAAGATTTATTGGCATTTTCTCTGAGCTCTGCAAAATGGGTACAATTTCAACAAGTAGAGATGGAGGCGAGGAGGGAGGAGGGCACTCCAGGCAGAGAGGACGGCCCGAGCCAAGGCTGGGAGGCAGAAAGTTCAGGGTGTGTTCAAGAAAGAATGAGTGTCCAGATTCCGGTTCCTTCTGAGTCAACAGCTCCGGCGCTTTTTGTAAGCGGGCAGCCCAAGCTGAGCACCCTCCAGTAAACACCTGTTTGCACAATCGAGGTCACACACGGGGGTGTGTTTGCACAATGACCTGTTTGCACAATCTTAGCCAGCTGCTGTCTTCCAGACAAACCAGCCCCTGGCGGACAAGCAGAGCCTCTCCTTCTGGACCCTCACCAGGGCTGGCCCACCTGGCCTCCGCCCGGGCCCCTCAGCAACAGGCAGCTCCTGGACCAACCCCACAGCCTGACACTTCACAGGCAATAACAAACAGAGACCACCCAACCCTCAGTAAGGCTGCAGAGAATGGGGTTCCCCCCCACCTTAGCAAGTTTCCCTGACTGAGGTTTCCAGCCCACAGAGGCCACCGGGTCTGATGGAAGAGGGGGCGGGGCAGGATAGATGGAGGAGGAAGTGTCCTCAAAGCAGACACTAGGTGTGAGGGGTGGGCGAGCCCACATCTGCCCCGTGCTTTCCAGCTCCTCAGAGTAAACATCTGTTGAGCATTTACTGTGAGCCTCACACACACTAGTTCCCTGATTTCGCTCAAGGATCCCTTGTGGTAAATACTAACCTCATCCCCATTTTAAAGATGATGAAACCGAGGCTCAGAGAGGTCAAACTACTTGCCCAGGGTCACACAGCCTCAAGAGGGAAATCTAAGCAGTCTACTCCTCAGCCACTGCTCTTAACCTCTCTATATGCTAGTGCTTCTTGCCTAAGGAGGGTTCTTCTTTAAGTCCAATTTTCACTTCAGTGGCTGCAGCTCCATTGCCTGGTACAGGTTCTCAGTAGAGAATGGAGCACAGGTGAGATGGGTCAAACCTTGCTCTGACATGCTGAACGCCACAGGAAGCAGTTTTCTTGAACACCTGCTATGTGATCCTTACCTGCTACATGATTGTGCGAGGCTCTGTACCTCCCATCATAGCTCATTTAATCCTCACAACACCCCCTGGGAAGAGTTATTATCCCTGTGGCAGATAAGGAAACTGAATTTTGAAGAGGTAAACAGCTTCACCAGGAGTCCACAGCTCAGTAGATCTGCTGAGAATTCTCTGTGCGCCCGGGGCTGAGGCTGGAGGCAGAGAGAAGTGTTTTCTGCCCTCAGGGAGTGCCCAGTCTAAGGGAGGAGGCAGCCTGCCAGCAGCCACTGGAGGTGGGGTGAACCCAATCCAGCCTGGAGCGATGCTCAGGGCAGACAAGACTCAAGCAGCCAGAAGAGACGGCAGAGAGGCGGCAGGGTACCCAGGTGAAGGCTGGGGAGATGCAACAAAGGCAGGGAGAAGAGATGGATTTCACGAGCCTGAGAGCTCCTTCAAGGCACCATCACACCTCTGCGCCTACTTGAGGAACATGCTTTCTGAATGATGAACAAAAAGCCCACTCTCCTTCATTAGGAACTAACTGGAGGTGAGGGTGTAAGGGAGGGGTGTGAAGAATCACTCCCGGGTCCCTGCGCTGGGGGTTTTGGGGTGGTGTCCTTTAACAAGATGAGGTATGCAGGGATTAGGGGCAGGTTTGGTGAAGTGGAGAGAAGGTGCATCCATTCAATCATTCATTCAACAAACCTGTATCGAGGGCTCATCACATGGCAGACGGGTTGAAGATCCTGGAGATAAGGTTTTAAGCAAAACAGACTAAAACTCTTGCTCTCATGGAACTTCCATTCTAGGCGGCAGGGACAGCCAGTGTCAGACGGTGAAGAGGTAATATTAAAGGGCAAAGAGAGCTAGGGAGAGAGGCGTGGTTGTAATTTTTAAAGGGTGGTCAGCAAGGGCCTCAGTGAGAAAATGACATTTGAGCAATCACTTTCTGCTCAAATGGAGGGGAGGGAGTGACCCATACAGTCATTTCGGGAAAATTAGTCCAGGCAGAGGAAACAGCAAGTGCAAAGGCCCGGAGGCAGGAGGAGCCTAAACAGTACAGCAGAATGGCCGGAGCATAGCAGCAAGGGGAAGACTAGTCCCAGGAGGAGGGCCAGAGGGAACCCCTGGTTGAAAAGGGCTTTGTAGGTTGTGGAAAAGGCTTTGACCTTGAGTGAGACGAGAGCCACTGGGAGTTGGGGCAGAGGATGACATGAACTGACTTCTCTTTGATCAGCATCACACTGACCACTGAAGGAACAATAGATGGGGGGCGGGGCAGGGGTCAGGACAAAGATGAATGGAAAGGGGAGGGGAAGGGGGGGGCCATTGCAGTGATCCAGGTAAGAGAAAGGATGGCTTAGAGCTGGCTGCTATTGGTTTAAGTGATATCTATATTTTTCAACTTTTCATCAGGGAAATATCCATACATATGGCCAAGTTGAACTTTACAGTGAATACCTATCTACTCAGGATTCTGGTTCTAATATTTTGAAAGAAGAGTCGATGGGATTTGCTGAACATGTGGATCCTATGGGGCACCTCAGAGAGGTAGCTGCAGACACGTGGATATTTCCAACTGGAACCAGAACCCAAACCCGTCTGCCCCCTCGCAACAGACTGAGAAGCTCGCTTTTCCTGAAATGTGTCATGCGGTGTGGACACTTCGCTAGGGTGTTAGTACCTAATCTTTACTGAGTCATAAATCCAAGAAACTGTGAACAGTCTGAACCCTCTTCAGAAAAATGCACAGAAAATTATTCGTAAACAGCTGCAGGGTATTTGTGGATACAGACCATGAAAGACATAAAATGTAATCTGTTTCACTCAATGAAAAAACATTCAGTTTGGCAGAATCACTGTGAGTGAACATTATTAATGTCTCGTGAGCCTATGAAGACCGGAGCCTCATGAGTGACCCCTGCCTTGTGCCCAGAGTCCGTATTTCTCCCCAGAGTCCATATTCCTCCGTCTGCAAGGCCCTCGGGCAGCAGGGGGAACATGCCGTGCAGAGGGAGTGGGGAGGAAGGTACCGTGTTCCAGAATTCCCCGTAACCTTGGAGGCCGCCCTTGAATATTGGGAGGATCAGGGCCCCAAAGTCAGTGCCAAAAAGAGGCTTAGAGCCAAGCAAGCCTTCGAGCCAGGGTCTGTCTCCAAGTGACGCTCCCCCAGGGCGTGGGGGCATGGGAATGGCACCCAGGCGGGTTGGAGCCTGGGCCCTGCCAGCCTCAAAGCCTTGGGTCAGGAAATCCGGAGGCAGAGGTGGGGGACGACGTTGCCACATCCCTCAGCCCCTTCAAGACCCCCGAGGCAGGAAGGCTGCCCAGGCCTCACCAGCTTCCCTCCCAGGCTCCTTCCTGGGAGGAAGGGGCTGCCCGTGCCCGCGTCAACAATGCAAGGGAGGGAAGGAGTTGGGCAGGTGTTGCAATCGGCAGCCCCTGCGCCTGTCAGAGACGGAGCCATTAACGACAGGGTTGGGGACAGAAGCCCGCCTGCGGCTGTTTTCAGGAACTTGCCTTGAAGAGGAGAGCAGAGACGGGGAGGCCAGGAGGGTGCCCGGCCGGCTGCAGGCTCCAGTGTGAGTAGGGGAGCCCCTGGGAGGGCTGGGCCTGGGAATGATGGGACCCTGGAGTCTCAGGTCCACTCCCCCTCCTCTGCCAAGGGCATGCGCCCCTTGGTGACCTTGGACCAGCACTCCAGCCTTAAGAATTTACCCCTGGGAACCAGGAGCCCTCAACACTGAGTCTTTTTTCCCAAGGTGCCCTTACTTTTTGGGGGGGTGGGTGCTGCATTTGGGAAGTCACAGACAAATATCTCTTTGGGACACTGAGCTGGGCTCAAGAAAGGGCTGGATTCGGGGAAAGTTATACCCATTATTTGCCTCCAAGTCTCTCTGACAACCTGTGTCTTAACTGCTTCCAGTCTCCATGTAAATGTCACACCATGTAAATTTCCCTCTTTCCTCCTCAGCCCTTCTCTGGCTTGCTTGGCTCTGAGCTCCTCTGTGTGTCTCAAAGTCTCCCTATGCCTCTCTTTTTGTCTCTCAGAGGTCCCTTTTTCTCTTGAGTCTTAAACTCTCTTGAGTATCCTTTCTTCTCAGCCTCCGAGTGCCTCCGTCTCTGAGTATCACCATCCCTGGCCTCAGGCTCCTTTCTCTCTCCCCCTCAGTCTTTCTCTCTGTGATCTCCCTCCAGCGTTTTGGTCTGTGCATCCCATTTTCCTACTTTTTCCACCTGTCTTTCTCTGTGTGAACCACATCTAGGAAGTCCTCTCCCTTTGTTTTGTCCCAGCCCCCTCCTCTCCCCAACCGTCTTCCCAAGGAAAGAATCTTCACGTGAAGGGGAGTAGAAAGAACAGGGGAGACGGGGGCGTGAAGTGGAGAAGGGAGAGGCAAGAAGGCTGAGTGTGATGGGATGGAAAGGAGAGGAAAGCAGAAAGGTGGTGGGGAGCAGGGGCTGGCAATGCAGTGACCCCAGGGGGACAACACAGCGTGCTAGGACTCCAGAGTCCAGAGAGTGAGCAGAGATGGCCAGAAGCAAAGGGAGAGACTGGGGGGCCAAGGAGCAGGGAACCCAGAAACGGGGCTTTGAAACATGAAATGCGACACAGACAAAAGCAAGGTAGCAGTCCTAGGAGGCGGAGACCACACAGCTGGTAAGCAGGGGAGAGAGGTACTAAACCATGCTGATTCCATGAGGGGGTGTCCTGCTTTATGGTGCATGAAAGTAACACGGTTATGGAGTGCTTCCTCTACGCAGGCTCCGTGCTAAGTGCCCTTATCACGGACCATCTCATTTCACCCTCACCCCAACCCAGAGAGGCAGGAGCTATTGTTATCCTTCCTTCACAGATGGGGTAACCGAGGCTCAGAAAGGTGGAATAATCTGTCCAAGGTCGCCAAGCTGGTAAGTGGTGGACCTGGGGTTCAGATGACTCAAAGCTGGGCCCCCCAGAAAGTGACACCATGCTCCACCTGGTCCCAGATCCCACTTGGCTGGGGTGGGGAACATCCAAGTCTGCCATGGGTGACCAGAGACTGATGCCAAATGTGCCAACCCCTGGCAACCCAGGGAGAAGATGCCTGGGCCCTTGGGATTTGGGGTTGGGTTGCCACTGGGAGCCCATGGAGAGGGATGAAGTGGTGCCTCACCGGGCAGGAGGGCTAGGAAATGATCAAAAATACATAGGAATGGGCACTAGCGTCCCGAAATCTGAGCCAAGGAGATGAAATCTTCCCCAACAAGTGTGCGTTGGTGGATAGTCAAACCGGATGCCGTAGGAACAAGGCTGCCAACCACTGTAGACTGGGGTCCTCTGAACAATTGTGCAGTTTCTCACTGCACAAAGCTGCCCAGAAAGTAGAGGCTGAAATCCAGCCTGTTCTCTAGTTGCCAGGTCCTTGTGTGGGGCTGCATTTGTCCAGAGGAAGGGATGCTTTTTTCCTGATTTGCAAAAAGATGACTTAGGGGCTCGCATTCACCTGGTATCCTGATACTGCAACATATATAAGGAGGGACCAGGGATTTAAATAAGAACCCTGCAGGCAGAAACAGCTTTGGGTATCTGCAGTTATTCACTCCTCTGTCTTGGAGCGAAAGAACCTTAATCTTTTCTGAGCACAGGGGATCGGTTGGGACACCACGTACATGTATGTGTTCATGTATGTACATGCAAAAGCTGGTCAGTGATTCCCACTGATCTGCTACCCAGATGTCAGAGCTGGAGGACCAGGTGTCTGGCCCCAAGACCCCACTGGGAGCAGAGTGGAAAGGCTGGAAGCCATCCCAGCAATAGAAACCTTTGCTTACTTCCTGAGACTAATGTACTAATGCTCCCTCCATCTGGGCACTGTCGCCATGACCACAGGATATCAGGTCCCAGAAGGCCTCCAGAGGTCTGTGCCCAGAATTGGGGTATCCTCTCAACCCACCCTTCCCTTTAGCCATTGCTGTGGAAGCCAGCTTTTCAGGGTGCACCCTGTCCTCAGCTGTTCCGTGGAGTTGTCCCTTTCTGCCAGGCAGTGAGCGTCTGTGACTCTGAGCATGGCTCACCTTGGAGGACCTGCCCGGTACTCAGACATATGCAATGTTATACGTGCCAGGGAGTTAACATCCCAAGGAACAGCCCTTGACAACAAGGGGCAGAAACCGGTGGACAGTGTTCCCATCCTGTCTGCCAGCCAAGTTCTGAGGCATGTTCAGCGTGGCTCCTTGCAAGATTCCAGCAGGACTGAGCCCCAGCTGTCCTCAGTTTGATGAGGCACCCTTGTGTTGGCTTTTCTTCTTACCCGTTTCATTCTCCCCACTCCCTTACTCTGTTCCTGGAGTCTTCCCCCAAATAAACTACCTGCAGGCAAGCCTTCATCTCAGGCTTTGCTTTCAGCGGGCTGGGAGACTGGCTAAAACAGAAGGGAACAGGAAGAATGCTGTTCCCTGTGGCTCCCTTCCCTGCTCTCTCCTTAAACGCACACATAATAATAACAGTCATTTAAGAATCATTTCCTATGTGCCAGGTACTGTGCGATGCCCTTGACTTGCATCATTTTGGGTCTTCCTCCCCAAACCTTATGTAGTATAGGTTTTTGTTACCTTCATTTTGCAGAGCAACCAGGTTCAGAGAGGTCAAGTAACCTGGCTGAAGCCACACTGTAGCAGAGCAAAGACTAAGCTCAGCTCTGACTCCAAAGCCCATGACCTTCACCACCCCCTCTGCCTCCAGGTGAGGACCAAGCCAGCATGACGGTGGGGCTGGGAGCCTGGAGCCTGGTGGGAGCTGCTCTGATCATCCTGCTGCTCCCCAGAAGTGAGTGTGGTCAAGGATGAGGGTGCCATGAGGTGGGGGGATCACAGGGAGAGATGCTGGGTGAGGAGGAGGGAGTCATTTCCCTGCATTGTCACAGTGCTCCTGGGGTTCCCAGAGAATCCCCAGAGAATCGACTGGGCCACAGATGCAGGGTAGCTGGGCTCCCACGCACAGACCTCTGCTGGCAAACCACCACCTCTGAGGAAAGGTGAGAGGACCTGGGCTAGCCAGCCTGAGGAAGGTGCAAAAGACCCGGGTCTTGTCTGCGAATCTCTACCAGATTGTGAGAAGAAACCTCTGAGTCCTGTGCAGCCTTCATGGGCAGTAGAGGGATCAGGGTGGAAGCCGTGAGAGACAGCTTTAATCCTGAAGCAAGGAATCTCCAGGACGTCCCTGGCTTCCCTGGGGGAGTCCCCAGTGGTTAGGACTCCGAACTTGCACTGCAGAGGGCACAGGTTCAATTCCTGGTCATGGAACTAAGATCCTACATGCCACATGGTGCTGCCAAAATAATAATAACAATTTTTTTTAGAAAATATGAATCCCAGGCAGAGCTCTCCAGACTATGGAGACTATCTTGAGAGGTGCGGAGCCTCCCATCTCTGGGGGTATGCAAGCCAAGGCCCAGCAGGGGTCAGCAAACTTTGATGTAATTTTCAGCTTTGCAGGCCACCTACAGTCTCTGTGGCATGGTCTTGCTTATTTGTTGTTTGGTTTGGTTTTTCACCCTCTAGAAATATGAAAAATGTTCTCAGCTGGCAAGCCATACAGAAGCAGATCATCCTAGCCCTGTGGCAGAGGACTTGGTATCATGTGGATTTTTGAAATAAACAGTTGGCAAGAGTCCTTCTGGTCTGAAATTGAGTCTGTGATGTGATAGGAGCCCTATACACTTGCTCTGTGACCCTGAACAAATTGCTCCTCCTCTTGGGGCTTCAGCATCCCCGTCAGCAAAATGGGCTGCAGAACAGCTGGGAGAGGAGAGAAGGCACTGTGGGCAAGGTCCAGTGCTTGTTCTTATTGCACACATATTCACCAAGGGCCTGCGCGGCGCTAGGCTCTGGGAATGCAGCAGTGAGCACAAGAGCCAGGGATTCTGGCCTCGCAGAACCTATAGTCTAGCTGGGGGTACAGAGTAGCAAATCATCACGTGACTCTATCATTACGAAAGATATGAGCTTTGGGAAACTTCAGGGGGCCTGGCATGGTCTGACTGGTCAGAACCTGGTCTGGTTCCTCGCAAGATGCCTCAATGTCAACCAGGTGAAAGAGGGGTGGCAGAAAGGAAAAGGAGCACCTGCGAAAGGATCAACAGGTACGAAGATCGGGAGATGAAGGGAGCATGGCATTTTCAGAGAATAGCATGTAGGCTAGGGGACTGGAGCTGAGAGGCAATGGTCTGGGCTGGAACCAGGAGGTTTAGGCAGGGGCCAGGCCACAGGGGTTGTGAGAAGGATCTAAGTCTTGGGCTGTGAGAAGGATCTGAGTCTTTAACCTAATCATAGCAAATACTTACATGCCAGGCACTGTTCTGAGTGCCTTACGCATATTCTCACATCTAATCCTCCCAACATCACTAAGTTAAGGACTTTTTTATCTTCATGCCACAGATGAGAAAACCAGGGCACAGGAAGTCTGGGTAACATCAAGGTCACAAAATTACTAAGCAGCAGAACCAGGTTCTAAACCTAGGCAGTCTAGTTCCAACATCCACGCTCTTATCCATCACAGCAATTTGCCTTTCAGCATAACATGCCATTGAAGTGCTGTGGTCATGATGGGGTAACAATCAGATATGAATTCTGGAAAGACTGCTGTGGCCGCGGGCTTCTTATCATTCTAACCATTGTTTCGCCATTGTTGGGGAGGGGACTGGTCTCCATCTGGTGGCGTGCTGCTGTTGGCTTGCAAGCACTGATTGTGTACCTCTCTTCCCAAGTTCACATTCAGTGATGTCAGCCTGGTAGCTTGAAATCAGCCCCGGTGGGAATATTTACACCAGGGAAAGCAGCCCAGGCTACAAGCCTGGACCCGTTTCTCTCTGTATAGCAGGTTGATAAACATTTACCCCCACACCACCATCTCCATCTCAACTTAGAGCCTCTCCCAATCTCTGCACACATCCTTGCCATTCCAGCACCTGCCCCCCTACTCCGAATCTTGGAGGGTAAAGCAGGAAGGTAAAGGTACTGAGTCTAGGAGTGCCAAGTCTAGAAGCCAGCTCTGCCAGACAGAGGAGTCATGGCCCCTCCTGTTTCACCCCAGGCCTGGAGCAGTGTGGGCGCATCCTCCTCTCAGCCCCCGCCGTCCGCCTGGGAGACCAAGTCACGGCCTCCTGCGTCATCACCCAGAACTGCAGCCACCTGGACGCCGAATGGCGGATTGTATGGAAACTGAACCGGAGCTTCATCCCAGGGAGAGGCAGCAGCACCTGCCAAATGGGACCCTGCAGTCCACCATCACCCTGCCCCACGTCAACCACTCTCGGGTCCTTCTCTCCTGCTGCCTGCACTGGGGCAACAGCCTGCAGATCCTGGATCAGGCTGAGCTGCAGGCGGGCTGTGAGTCCCTGCGGCCATCCCCCCGCTCTGCCTCCAATGCCCTCCTGCCAATACTAATAAGAGCTATTCTTTCCTGAGCTCTTGCTCAATGAGTACTTTATAAGCATGATATAATATCTTCCCCACCAGTGGGTAGTATTACATAGCCCCATTTCACAGATGAGGAAACTGAGGCTCAGGGAGGGTAAGTGGCATGCTGTGTGTGTGTTAGTTGCTCAGTTGTGTCCAACTCTTTGCAACCCTATGAACTGTAGTCTGCTCTGTCCATGGGATTTTCCAGGCAAGAATACTGGAATGGGTTGCCATTTCCTTCTCCAGGGGATCTTCCTGACCCAGAGATCAAACCCGTGTCTCTTATGTCTCCTGCATTGGCAGGTGGGTTCCTTACCATTAGCAACGTTGCATGCTAGAGGTCACAAATTAATAAGGATGGAATCAAGGTTTTTATCAAGCAGTGTGCCTCAAAAACCAGTAACCATTACTCCATATGGCTGCCGAGTAAGCCCAACTCCCCAGCCACAGGAAGGTGTCTTCAGGGAGGACATTCTCAATGAGCTGGGCATGCTCCCAGATTCTGCCCCTACCCCCGTCTCAGCCTTCTGCTCAAACTGAGAAGGGTGGATTTGTGCCGAGCTGATGCATAAGGAAAAGCAGAGACCAAGGCTCTTGTTTAAGAATCAGTAATAGTGAAAGTTAAGATTTACAGAGCACGCATCTAAGCCAACTGGAGAAGGCAATGGCAGCCCACTCCAGTGTTCTCGCCTGGAGAATCCCAGGGACGGGGGAGCCTGGTGGGCTGCCGTCTACGGGGTCGCACAGAGTCGGACACAGCTGAAGTGACTTAGCAGCAGCAGCAGAGCAGCAGCATATATGCCAAGCACTGCTCTGAGCACTGTATACCTAGTAAGCCACTCAGCTCTTACAATAACCCTAGGTGGTAGGTATATTACCATTACCCCCATTTTACAGATGAGGAAACTGAGGCACAGAGCCATTAGGTGACTTCAAGATCACACCGCTAATGAGTGGCAGAACCAGGATGAAAACCCAGACACTACACTGTTACTGTCAAAAAAGGCGGAGTTGAGAGGATTGGAGGCTCTGTTTACTTGTCCGTGTACGTGTGGATAACTTAGCTTACCCCAGGGCTGCCCTTCTGTGGTCACTGTGCATGGAGACAAAGGCATGGCAGGTGGGTTGGCAACCCACTTGCCATGGAGACCCAGGGCAAGGAAAAGCCCAACTGGTCCCAGTGGGAGCTTTCGGAGTGGTCTTACCTGAAGCCCTCACTCTCTCCACCCTACCCACAGACCCTCCCACTGCACCCCACAACCTATCCTGCCTCATGAACCTCACAACCAACAGCCTCATCTGCCAGTGGGAGCCAGGCCTTGACACCCACCTGTCCACAAGCTTCACCCTGAAGAGCTTCAAGTGAGTAAGGGTCCTTATGCCAGCCCCATTGCTTTGGGTTCTGGGACAGACCACAGGTAGGACTGTTGGGGTGGAGAGACAAGGCAGAGATGGGGAGGAGAGGGAGCTTGGCTTTCTGCCCCCACTTTACATCCAAGCCTGGCCCATTGGCAGGAGCCAGGACAAATGCCAGACACAGAAGGATTCCATCCCTGACTGCGTGCCAGAGGACAGGCAGAACCGCTGCTCCATACCCCGCAAACACCTGCAGCTGTACCAGAACATGAGCATCTGGGTGCAGGCCAGGAACGCGCTGGGAACCAGCGTTTCCCCGAAGCTCTGCCTTGCTCCCATGGACGTTGGTGGGTGACGCTGGGCGTGGGGGAGGAAAGAGGTCCCCACCATGAGCAGACTCAGAGAGGCACAGGGAGGGAAACACAGCCCCAGCGGCAGACAATAAGATGCTAAAGACCTGGAGGAAGAGAAGAGAGAAAAACAAAGTGAGATTCAATTGAAGACAGAGCTATGGAGATACAGACAGGGATGTGGAAGAAACACAAGCAAGGAGACACACTCATTCATTCTTTAAGCAAATTTCCTGAAGCGCCCACTCTGCGCTAGGCACTGTTCTAGGGGCTGAAGAATACAGCAGTAAACAACACAGAAAAAATCATGCCCCGAAATTTTGCCCACTTACATTCTGGTGGGCAAAGAATAATAAAATGTCAGGTAATGGTATGTGTGATGAGGACATTAAGCCAGGAATGGGGTAGGGACAGCTGGGGAGAAGGCGGTCAGGAAAGGCCTCACTGAGAAGATGACATTTGAGAAGATCCTTGGAGGAAATGAGGGAGCAAGACACTGTATATTCGGAAGGTAAGTGATCCAGACTGAGGGAACAACCAGTGCAAAGGCCCTGGGGCAAGAGTAGGAGAGAGAGAGAGAGAAACAGACTCATGGACAGAGACAGACCTGCAGAAACAGGACGACACAGAGATGAAGAGACACAGAGAGAGATGGAAAGATATAGAGATCCCAGAGATGGAACCACAGACAGGGAGACAAGGGGAAGCCAGGACAGAGCCCTGGAGGGTGAAGCAGAGAAAGTGTCCGATAACCCCTCTCCTTGCAGTGAAACTGGAGCCCCCCACACTGTGGGCCCTGGAGCCCAGCCCTGCGGTGGCCCCGCCCCAGCCAGGCTGCCTGAGGCTGCGCTGGGAGACCTGGAAGCCAAGCCTGTACATAGAACAGAAGTGTGAGCTGCGCCACCAGCCTCGGCTTGGAGAAGCCAGCTGGGACCTGGTGAGGCAGAGGGCAACCTGAGGGGCCTGGGGTGGGGGTGGCTGAGGGGAAGGTAAGCTGAGCTGGCCCTGAAGGGCACAGAGGTCCAGGCTGAGAGCCATGCCTGTCTTCCACCAGGTGAGCGCCCTGCCCGCCAGGACCCCCCAGTATGAACTCTGCGGGCTCCTCCCATCCACAGCCTACACCTGCAAATGCGCTGCACCCGCTGGCGCCTGCCCGGCCACTGGAGCGAATGGAGCCCCAGCCTGGAGCTGACCACCGCACAACAGGGTGAGCATGTGGTGAGGGGCTGGGAGCAGCCATCAGGACCCAGGCTGGCCTCCGGGGCCCTCCCTGACCCTCCCCTCCCGCTCCCTCCACAGCCCCCATCGTCAGACTGGACACATGGTGGCGGCAGAGGCAGCTGGACCCCCAGATGGTGGCCGTGCAGCTGTTCTGGAAGGTAACCCCCTCTGAAGGCCATCCCTCCACCTCTTCAGATTCAAATAGAGCCCTGCAAGCTGGGGCTCAGGACTCCAGCAGGCCTGGCAGGCTTGGATGCCTCTGTCCGTGATCTGCACACACTTAGCTGGGCAGTGCACTAGAAGCTGGGAGACTACAATGCAGGACTCACCTTGTTAGGTGCCTGCTGCTCACACTGAGCTACTTTATCCTTTCCTCCCTTCTAGGACCTGGCACAGGGGGAGAAGGGAGGGAGGGAGGAGGACTGACTCCCAGTCTGGGTGGCTCAGTTCCGGGGACACGGATGCTCCATCTAGAAGCTCTCCCCTACTCAAGATGAGCTGCGCATCCCCTTATCTTTTTCCCCCTATGCCCACTAACAGCCAATAGTCCTGGAAGAAAACAGCGGGCAGATCCAAGGTTACCTGGTTTCCTGGAGACCCTCAGACCAGGCTGGGGCAGAGCCAATCCTCTGTGACACCACGGAGCTAAACTGTACCTTCCAACTGCCTTCAGAAGCCCGGGAGGTGATCCTTAAGGCCTATAACACAGCTGGCACCTCACATCCCACCCACGTGGTCTTCTTGGAAAGCAGAGGTAAAGAGGGCCCACAGCTAGTAGAGTATGGTGGTTAAGCATGTAAATTCAGAGGCTAGACTGCCTGGGTTCAAATCTAATCCTGTTACTTGTTAGCAGTGAGATCTGGGCAAGTTACTTACCCTCCCTGGCCTCAGTTTACTCATCTAGCAAATGGGAATGGTGCAGTGCTAACTCAAAGCATTGCTGTGAAGATTACATGAGTTTAGACATGTGCCTACACAAAGTAACTGTTCCGTATGTGTTAGCGACTATTATCATTAACCAGAACCAAGTTAAGCTGGTGGCAGTGCCTACACACACAGTCTATTCTGCCAAGGAAATGGGAGACAAAGTTCTAAAGTTTTCCAGCTAAAACATAGTCCCTAGGACTTCCCTGGCAGTCCAGTGGCTATGACTTCACACTCCCAATGCAGGGGGCCCAGGTTTGATCCCTGGTCAGGGAACTAGATCCCACATGCCAGAACTAAAGATCCTGCAAGCTGCAACAAAGATCAAAGAGCCCCTATGCTTTAACTATGACCTAGCACAGCCAAATAAATAAATACTAAAAAAAAAAATAGTCCCTGAGTTCATTCTCAGGGAATCAGTCTCTATCACCCCCAGATGCCCCTGAACATGGGTCTTCATGAAGTGAGATTAACAATAACAATAGCTAGTATTCCCATTTCCCAGCCATGTGACCCTAGACCAGTCACTTAACCTCTCTGTCTCCATTTTCTTTTTTTTTTTTTTTTCTGTCTCCATTTTCTTATTGCTAAATGGGGGCAGTAGTAGTGCCCCCATTGGGACTGTTAGCAGACTCAATGAATTAATACACACAGAGAACCACACAGGGTGAGCTTTCATCATTAATTACCATCACTGTTTCATGTACCATCTCACTTACTCTGCACCATGACCCTCCACGGTAACAACGTTATTATCATCATTTCCACCTTACAGATGAGGAATCTGAGGCTCAGATGTTGTCTTACCCCAGGTCACCCAGCTTGTAAGTTGCAAAGGCCAGACTTGAACCCAGGTTTCTAGCTCTAGGGCCTTTCTTTTCATCTTCACATCATCTCCTACTCTATCTCCAGGCCCACCCCTGGGTAGACTCCACACCACCGCTCGAGACCCTCATAGCCTCTGGGTGGGCTGGGAGCCCCCCAGTCCTCAACCTCAGGGCTATGTGATTGAGTGGGGCCTCGTCCCCCCAGCCCCAACGGCAGTCCTATGACCTGGAGGATGGAGCATAACGGAAGCATTGCAGGGACCTTGCTGCAGGGTGAGACAGGCCTGGGGGCTGGGCAGACGGGCAGGGCCAGGGAGCAGGGGGAGCATTTTACCTGCCTGAACTACCCTAAAGATGTATATTACCTTGTTCCTGCACGATTCTCATCTCACGTCCTCTGAATCTGGAAGTTCTTCCTGCAGTCTAACTGGAGCCTCTCTTTCTAGCCCTGACTCTGCCACCTTTCTAGCTTTATCTCCCCAACTTGTTGCCCCTTACCCCCACCAAATGATCTGAAGAAGAGACTGCAGAGGCCAGCCCTGAAGAACGAGGCTCAGGTTATCCCTAAAGTCTAAGGTTAGCCCCCAGCCATCATCAGAGGCTGGCCCCTAACCAAAGCACCCACCCCATTTTCTCTCTACAGAGAACATCAGGCCCTTTCAGCTCTACGAGATCACTGTGACCCCCCTGTACCAGGACACCAAGGGACCCTCCCAGCACATCTATGCCTACTCCCAAGAGATGGGTTCGTTAGCCGCTAAGTCTTTTTTTCAGAATTCCCTCCTCTCTCTCAAGGCCTGTCTAGGCCCCTCAAAATCTGGAATTAGGAGAGAACTTTTTCTCCAGCCCCCACCAACCTCTGGCCCAGAAAAACGGTCTCTCTCAATCCTAAGATTACCCCTGGCTTACACTAGACCCCTGCAGCTGGAAACAACTCAGGTGGTGGGGTAATGGAAACTGGGAATTAAGCTCAGCAGAATTCAGGAAGCAAGTCTGGCAGAAACTGGTCAGATGTCACATGAGTGGCAGAAATCAAATAGTGAACCAGACAAAACCAGGCCTGGCAGAAATCAGGAAGCAAGGCTTTGGAGTCAAAGAAAAGCAGGTTCAAATCCCAGCTCAGCCACTTATTAGCAGTCAGTGGGATTCAGTGAAAGTTCCTGGGAAAACGAGGCTTGGATATGAGTCCCCCTGAACTTTCGTATACCACCCACTCCACAAAGTGTCCCAGATCTTGGGTCTGGGAAGCCACAAGAAGTCCAACTGGGCTCCCTCCTCCCACCCCACTCCCCATCAGCCCCTGCATCTCTCTCTTCCGGCAGCCCCCTCCCATGGCCCGGAGTTGCATCTCAGGCACATTGGCAAGACGTGGGCCCAGCTGGAGTGGGTGCCCGAGGCCCCTGAGCTGGGGAAGAGCCCCCTTACCCACTACACCATCTTCTGGACCAACACTCAGGACCAGTCCTTCTGTGAGTTTATCCTCAGCGACCCGCAGCCCCAGAAGGCCTGGGATGGGGAGCTCAGAGGCCTTGGGGAGGTTCAGCAGCCAGGCCCAGGCTCATGAGTCCCCTCTACTCCCAGCCACTGTCCTGAATGCCTCCATGCATAGCTTTGTCCTCCATGGCCTGGAGCCTTCAAGCTTGTACCATGTTCAACTCATGGCCGCCAGCCAGGCGTGGGCTGCCAACAGTACAAGCCTCACCCTGATGACCTTGACTCTAGGTAAGGGGAGAATGGGGCCTGGTCAGGCAAAGCTGTTGGGAGGGGGCCTAACCCAAAAGACTGCCACTGTGAAACTAGATAAGCCTTGCCTGGGTCCTCTGAGCGGGGAGAGCCAGCACTACCCTCGGATCTGGGTCTGAGGGCGGAGGCCCAGCCCTGCCCTTGGAGCCCAGTCTGAGGGCAGAGGCTCAGCCTCACTGCACGCACTCTTACCTCTCCTGGCTTTCCCCTCACCACAGAGGAGTCTGAGCTGCACATCCTCCTGGGCCTGTTTGGCCTCCTGGTCTTGCTCATCTGCCTCTGTGGGGCTGCCCAGTTCTGCTGCAGACCCAGGTGAGTCCTTCTGAGAGAGCTGACACCCAGGTAACCCTGCCTAAGGGAACTGAAGGCCCAAATGAGCAAGGCTGGCTCCTCTCAGACTTGCCAGGCCACAGGGTTCAGGTCTGGGAGTAAGGTCCCCCTCTTTCTCCTCTCTGCATGAAGGGGTCATCCCTTCTGCTGCTGGGAGTAGGTGGGAAAATGCTGGAAGGACGGGAAGGCATGCTGACCCAGCCTTCACCTGCCCTCTTCTCCAGCAGGAAGTATTCCCTCTGGCCGAGTGTCCCAGACCCAGCCCGCAGCAGCCTGGGTTCCTGGGTGCCAACCATCACGGCAGAGGTGAGAACACTGGAGGGAGAGGGAAATGGGTCTGAGGGTTAGGCTCCTGCCCCAGGCTCAACGTGAAGGGATACTCCCCCAAGAATGAGTACTCAGGCCTTCCGGTCACTTCACCTCTTTATAGAGCAAAGCAGACCCTTCAAGTCTGAATACCACCTCCATTCATTTCAAAGCCTCAGTCACCTCATTGTGAAATGGGACAAATCACACACAGAAGCATTGGGGAGATTCCCCGGGCTAAGTCCGAACAGCACATAGCACGCATCTGGCACATACGAGGTGCTTTGCATCCTCTGAGTAACCCTTTGCGTTCCAGCAAGGAACAGCAGGAATGCCCCACCACCACCCCAATGCAGGAAGGGACAGTGGCTGGAACAGACATCTGAAATGAACCAGGCCCTCACCACACATCTTTATGTCAGGATATCTTTCAGCTGCCCAGCCTTCGGGACCCCGGCATGCCACCCATCACCAAGATCACGGTGCTGGAGGAGGAAGAGAAGAAGCCAGGGCCCTGGGAGTCCAAGGACAGCTCAGGGAGCGGTAGCCTCTCCACCCTTGTCCAGGCCTATGTGCTCCAGGGGGACCCAAGGGTACCTTCCACTCAGCCTCAGCCCCAGTCTGGCAACAGCGACCAGGTGCTTTATGTGCAGGTGCTAGGCAGCCCCACAGGCCCAGGGCCTGGGCACTACCTCCGCTGCGACTCAACTCAGCCCCTCTTGGAGGGCCTCACCCCCAGTCCCAAGTCCTACGAGAACCTCTGGTTCCAGACCAGTCCCCTGGGGGCCCCAGAGCCCCTAGTCCCACATCCGGAGGATGACAGTATCTTTGAGCCTCTGCTTGACTTCCCTCTACTGCAAGGACTCCGAGTCAGTGGGGCGGGGGTCTTGGGGGCTTCTAGGGCTTCCTGGGACTCCCCACCTGGGCCTGCTCCTTGATAAGCCTGGGCTATCCGGAGAAGAGAATGCCAGTAAGCCCATCACTAAAAAACCACTCAGCCCCAGGAAAGGCAGAAAGGCTCGCAGCCTCCCCCTGTCTTTGACCCTCAGCATCCCTGCCCTATCTTCCCAGTCTCCATGGACGGGGTCTCCCACTTCAAAGGCCAGACAAGGCTTGGTCCAGCCTGCTCACTAGCCTTTGTTTCCTATAATCGGTACTTGATTCCTATAATTTCAGTCTCTTAAAGTGGTTTATGGTCTGATTTGGTTTCGCTTGATTTTGAGCAACTCTTGAGTGTGCCTGAATCTCTTTTTCTTTTCAGAGCCCGAGTGATCGTAGGGGTGGGGTGCTCCTCAGAATCGTTCATTTATTTATTCTTTCTTTAATTCCTTCATTCAACTAGCACCTAGGCGCTGTGCTGGCAGCAGGGTTCCAAAATGACTAGGCTTAGTCCATCCTCATAGAGTTCCCATTCTAGTGATGGAGACGTGAAAAATGACCACCAGGGCACAGACTGCCATGGATACCAAGGCAGTCACAGATAACCGGGGCCATGGCGAACAGAGCTTGGAAACAAGCAACCCCCTAAAGGAAATATAATTAAAAACAAAACCTCCCACCAGCCTAGAAAACCTGTCCACAAGGGTAGGCAAGGAAGAAAAGAAATCTTAATTGGGTGCGAATTAAACCAGAATGTCATGGGCAAGCAGCTCAAGAGTTTGCAAAGACAAAAAGAAGTCTTACACTTTTACACAGTGAAGCGGATACAACTCACTGCATACATTTTCTCAAGATAATCAATAACTAGTTCCCAAGCAAGAGGACTTGACAGCACTATTTGTCACACAAGGGTCATCCTACATTCAGCTGAGAAATGGGGTAGCCAACCTCACATGCTAGTAAAGTAATGCTCAAAATTCTCCAAGCCAGGCTTCAGCAATACGTGAACCGTGAACTTCCAGATG
>SJXQ01000808.1:196957-259509 GCA_006408695.1 Aepyceros melampus | reverse complement strand
TCAATGTATAGCAAAATGAATACAGTATTGTAAAGCAAAACAAACTAAAAAATAAAAATTAATTAAAGAAAAAAAAAAGGTAGATGGAAAATACACACCTAAATTCACTCCTTTCTGAAGTAGAACAAAATGGGATCTTAAAAACAACAACAGCAAAAAAACAACCAAAATCCCCAAATACGAACAAAAAAGATGTCAGGAAAATACCTACTAATTTTTGAATTGAAAGTCAAATAAATTAATGGCCACTAATTAAGTAGATGTAATATGGACAAACTCCAAAAGCTGCAGTGAAGAATAGCTAGACACATATCTAACTTACACTCAAAAGGTTCAGGAGCTGGCAGTGTCATAGACCTCCAGTGTTTCTGGAAATGATAGTGAAGGGAACACTGAGTGGGTGAAAGAATAAAATAAAAACATGGTCAGTTCAGTTCAGTTCAGTCGCTCAGTCGTGTCTGACTCTGTGCGACCTCATGAATTGCAGCATGCCAGGCCTCCCTGTCCATCATCAACTCCCGGTGTTCACTCAGACTTGCGTCCATTGAGTCCGTGATGCCATCCAGCCATCTCATCCTTGGTTGTCCCTTCTCCTCCTGCCCCCAATCCCTCCCAGCATCAGGGTCTTTTCCAATGAGTCAACTCTTCGCATGAGGTAGTCAAAGTACTGGAATTTCAGCTTTAGCATCATTCCTTCCAAAGAAATGCCAGGGCTGATCTCCTTCAGAATGGACTGGTTAGATCTCCTTGCAGACCAAGGGACTCTCAAGAGTCTTCTCCAACACCACACTTCAAAAGCATCAATTCTTCGGCGCTCAGCCTTCTTCACAGTCCAAGTCTCACATCCATACATGACTACTGGAAAAACCAAAGCCTTGACTAGACGGACCTTAGTCGGCAAAGTAATGTCTCTGCTTTTGAATATGCTATCTAGGTTGGTTATAACTTTTCTTCCAAGGAGTAAAAAGTTGAGAATCTTTTAAAACCCTAGATGTCCTTCCAGACTCCACTCTACAGAGTGATGCACCTCCCCTACCCCAACAGAAATATGAAAGATCATTCTTCAGAAAAGTTTTAAGAGGAGAACCTCTGGATCTCTGGACTGGTCATACTTAGCAAAGTTGTGGGCCTGGAAAATAATATAAGCAGGGTCACTGGGCCTCCCTGGTGGCTCAGTGGTAAAGAATCCACCTGCCAGCACAGGAGATACAGGTTCAATGTGCGATATGGTTAGATATTATATACTGTGAAACAACTAAGCCTGCAGTCCACAGTTACTGAGCCTGTACTCAAGAGCCCAAGGGCTGCAACTACTGAGCCTCACACTGCAAATATTGAAGCCTGCATGCCCTAGAGCCTGTGCTCTGCAATGAGAGAAACCACAGCAATGAGAAGCCCATGCAAATAGAGAGTGGCCCCCATTCGCTGCAACTAGAAATAAGTCCACACAGCAAAGAAAACCCAACATGGCTAAAATAAATTAATTAATAAAATAAAAAAAAATAGGGGGACTAAGTGGAGGATAAATAGAGACTATTGAATGCTGGAAACACCAGCCCTGCCTTTATCCTCTCCTCACCTCCCAGAACTCTGGCAGCTAAATCTAACATCTAGGTTGGAGACTGGGAGATCTTTCTCTGGGACATTTGATCAATCCAGAAGGAAATTTGTAAAGACAGTGATATCTGGATCTTGGCAGCTAATGATCTGTCAAGATCACCCTGCTATGAAACTATAAATCTGTAAGCTCCATTCCCATACTCAGAGCATTCAATCCGCTTTTAAACCCTCATTTTGTAACTAGACAAGAAAGGATCTACAAACATTTAAGGAAAGCTATCTACGGAAAATTCTGAAGGGGTAGGGATTCCCAGACCACCTCATCTGCCTCTTGAGAAACCTATATGCAGGTCAGGAAGCAACAGTTAGAACTGGACATGGAACAACAGACTGGTTCCAAATAGGAAAAGGAGTACATCAAGGCTGTATATTGTCACTGTCCTTATTTAAGTTATATGCAGAGTACATCATGAGAAACGCTGGGTGGAAGAAGCACAAGCTGGAATCAAGATTGCCAGGAGAAATATCAATAACCTCAGATATGCAGATGACACCACCTTATGGCAGAAAGTGAGGGAGAACTAAAGAGCCTCTTGATGAAAGTGAAAGAATAGAGTGAAAAAGTTGGCTTAAAACTCAACATTAAGAAAACGAAGATCATGGCATCTAGTCCCATCACTTCATGGGAAATAGATGGAGAAATAGTGAAAACAGTGGTTGACTTTATTTTCTTGGGCTCCAAAATCACTGCTGATGGTGACTGCAGCCATGAAATTAAAGGATATGTACTCCTTGGAAGGAAGGTTATGACCAACCTACACAGCATATTAAAAAGCAGAGACATTATTTTGTCAACAAAGGTCCATCTAGTCAAGACTATGGTTTTTCCAGTAGTCATGTATGAATGTGAGTGTTGGACTATAAAGAAAGCTGAGTGCCGAAGAATTGATGCTTTTAAACTATGGCATTGGAGAAGACTCTTGAGAGTCCCTTGGATTGCAAGGAGATCCAGCCAGTCCATCCTAAAGGAGATCAGTCCTGATGCTCATTGGAAGGACTGATGTTGAAGCTGAAACTCCAATACTTTGGCCATCTGATGCAAAGAGCTGACTCATTTAAAAAGACACTGATGCTGGGAAAGATTGAGGGTAGGAGAAGGGGATGACAGAGGATGAGATGGTTGGATGGCATCACTCAATGGACATGGGTTTGGGTAGACTCTGGTATTTGGTGACGGACACGGAGGCCTGGCATGCTGTGGTTCATGGAGTCACAAAGAGTCAGACACAACTGAGAGACTGAACTGAACTGAACAAGAAGTTGTTGTTCAGTTGCTCAGTCATGCCTTACTTTGACCCCATGGACTGTAGTCCCTCAGGCTTCCCTCTCCAAGGGATTCTCCAGGCAAGAATACTGGACTGGGTTGTCATTTCCTTCTCCAGATAAGAAGTTAGCAATCAAATAATCATAATCACTAAGGAAAAAAAGCCACTTAAGAGGACAAGAAACTGTATGGGAAAAGGAAACAAAAGAAAAACAACTATTACTGATACCTTGTTAAATATAAGGATGGCATGACCACATCAGGGAATAATCAGAAAGGAATAGTACTCAAAGAACAGAAAAGTAGATTTTAGAAATTAAAAATGATGGCAGAAAAGAAAAACATTAATGGATAGGATGGAAGGTTAATTTGAGGAAGTCTCATAGAAAATAGAGCAAAAAGACAAAGAGATGAAAAGGATAAGGGAAAATTAAGAAAACAGGAGCAAATGAAGAGTTTCAACATCCAAAAAATAGTAGTTCAGAAGGAAAGAACTAAGAAAACAGGAGAAAATCATCCATCAAGTAATTAAAGTCAATTTCCTAGAATTAAAGGGCATTATGAAAGGGCCCACTGAACACCAAACACAATGGATAAAAATAGAACCATACTAAAATATAACACTAAGAAGTTTCATAATAAGAAGATCTTGAAACCTTCAATAAAGCGAGAAAAAGATTAATAAATCAAAATGAACTTTTCTAGAATAACAAAAGAGTAATAACTTCACAACTCTGAAGGGAAATTATTTTCCAGCTAGAATTCCAGGCTTAATCAAACTATCCACCTACTAGGAGTGTCAAATAAAGATATTTTCAAACATGCACAAACAAAAACAATGACATTATTTTGCGTTCCACTTTCAAAGTGAGGAAGCAGATTAAGAGAGACACAGCAGAGACAAATGAATCCTAGGTTGTCCACTGAGAACCAGGCATGGCTCTCAATTATTTAAGGTATAGGATGGGTTCTGTAATAAACTGGTCTCCCAAATATAATGGCCTTAAAAAGACAGAAATTTATTTCTCTCCCATGTAACACTCCAAGTTGAGCGATGAAGGTTGGTGGAACATCTGTGCTTCACACAGTCATATAGGGACCCTCTTTCCTTCTGCCTTGTTGCTCATCCAGATTGTTGGACAATTCTAATACACTCAAAGCTTGAGGATATATCTATGTATTAGCTTGTGGAGAAAGAATGAGCTAAATTCAGATTAAACAGTTAGAGTAGTAGTTTTCATACCTCACTTCCACTCTTAGATTGTAAGTAATAACTTAGTCACATGATCACACCTATCAGAAGTGAGCTTACAAAATATACTTCCTAGTTATACAATGTGTCCAGTTTAAATTATTTTATTATTGAAGAAAGGAAAAGAAGGCTTTGTGATATTGTATATAGAATCTGCCATATAGAACAGTCTAGCCTGGATAATGTTTTAAAACTTGTGGACAAGCATTGTTGCTCCCTATATCCATGGCCATCCTTCCCTCCAGAGTGAATAGACAGAAATCGTGCAAATCAATGGAAACACAACTTTTAAAAATAGGATCTTCAATAATTATGGCATATGTCAGACACTGAATGATGAAACAATACAGAAATATGCTTCTAACTGAATGGCCACATAAAAGCCTGAGTACTTCTCTCTCAGCCAGTGTCTTAGCAAGGCCCTTTGGGCTCTCACAAGCCCAACTCAGAAGAAAACATAAATATTTCAAAATAAGAGGAGTTTTCTAATTCCTAATATACGTAAAGTGTTTGTATTTGCATAGATTATCTCTGTCAGGATATTTAAGGAGCTGGTAAAAGTGGTTGCTTGTCAAAAGAAGAACTAGAAATATTTTTATTATTTCCTTTTTGTTAACCTTTTGAATTATGTATTATGCATTTATATCTCATCCAAGAATAAAGGACGAATATATATCCCATCTAAAAATAAAGTAAAATGTATTCCTTTAAAAAATACAAATGCATATACCCTCTTAAACAGAAATTTAACTTCTAGGAATTTATCTTATACATATACCAATACAGCATTATTCACAGCTAAAACAGAAGAAAACAATCTAAATATTCAATAGTAGGAGACTGATTATATTAATTATGCATATCTACACAATGGAATATAATACAGCTTCAAAAAGGAATGAAAACTGGAAACTGACTAAAACAAAAAAAAAAATTGTGATAGGCAACTACATGAGTGATTAAGTGAATGCAGGTTTGGCTCTGATCATGACTTGATTTCAAAAACGTTTAAAATACTACTTTGAAGGAGAAAAAGACAGACTGGAAGACTGAAAATGCAATGGCCGGATATTAAACTTATATGACATAAGAATGCATAATTGTTTGCCTTCATCTGTGAATCAAAATCTGCTCAAAGTCATACTTCTGTTTAAAATAGTAATGGCAATCATATTGCTGACCCAGAAAAGTATAATGATAAATCAGCAAAAACACCAGTTTGGGGTTTATGATTTGGGTCGGTGCTTAGCTCTTTCACTTAATCATTTTGTAGCTAATGCTATAACACAGGGATCTCCAACCTCCAGGATCCAATGCCTATGATCTGAGGTAGAGCTGACGTAATAATAGAAATAAAGTATACAATAATGCAATGTGCTTGAATTATCCTGAAAACATCCCCTCATCCCTGGTTTGTGGAAAAAACTGCCTTCCATGAAACCAGTCCTTGGTGCCAAAAAGGTAGGGGACTGCTGCTGTAACAGACACAAAAGGTCCAAAAGCACCTAGTGCTCACTGAACTTGGGCTGGGGAGCAGGAGAGAAGGCATAGCACCAGAGTCCACGGGGGCAGTGGACTGAGTTACTATGGAAGTTCAGTGTGGAGAGCCAGGAATTGTGTAGATAAAAGTTGGGGTTCAGAATCAGAAAAGATACAGGATGATAAAACTTAATTCTGCAAGAGATTGAGTCTCTGGTATCTGGTGTTTCAACAGGCACCCTGGGCACTGGCAGGCTGGCTCTATTTTGGCAGGATGTTGCCAAGGCACTGGTTGATATTTACACAATCTTGGAAAAGGCAAGGAACCTCAATTTCCTTAGCTGTGATCTGTAAATAACAACACATGATATATGTGAAAGGACTCTTACACATGTAAAGTAGTATAAGCTATTTACTACTGCCATTCAGGGTCACTACACTGATCTAGAACAAGACCCACGTTTCTGTTTGTAGGACTCACCCTCTCCATGCGCATAAAGCAATAAAAATCACATCTCTACCCTTTCAGCATTTTACTGCACCATGTTCTTTCCTAAGGCTGTGCTTCATGGTGTCCTAAAGCCTTTCCTAACTTGTCCTATATTGGAAGTACTCTAGAGCACATTCCTACAATAACTTCACTGCTTATAGTGTGAGTTTTCTGTCCCATGCCATTAACTTCATAAGAGTAAACCAGAGACTGTGTGATAGGTATAACATCTTCTCTTGCAGAGGGAAGAGGAATCTCCCCTGTGAAATTAGGGGAAAAGAATGGCTCTTCAAAATTGTCTGTAGTGGGTCAAACTATAAAATTATTCCACAATTTAGTTAGAAAATCAACAGTTCATTGGCTTATGCTCTGCCTGCATTATACCAATGGACATGGTAGCCTTTAACATTCATAATGTCTATTAAATGGCCATAGGTAACCTCCTTTTGTTAGCATTATGCAGATCATCTTAAATAAAGTCACCTAGCTAAATGTCTACAGTGTGCTACAAAAAGACTTAAAAAGTCCTAAACCTGAATGACTGTTTTGATCAGGCGTCTCTCATATGTGTTTAGTGTGATGAGAAGCACCTCTGCAGGATAAGAATATAGCATGTAGGGTGTGCACTCTTATGAACTGCTACAATCTGAAAGAATGAACATGTTGAATAAATGGAAATTTAGGTCAGAGCAAAGTAAGATTTTTTTTTTACAATGTCATAAATTTAGGAGCAAAACCTAAGAGATTTATCACTATGGCAGACATGGTTAATTGCTTCTCAATCCCCATTCTTCTTTCCTGTTCATTTTTATCTGGGCAGCTTGCCACTTAGCTAAAAGCCTATGTTCCCTAGTCTCCCTAACGTGTGGCAATTCCCTGCCTCAAATCTTCCACAAAATCTAATGGAGGATGAATAAATATATATGATAAAATTATCTGTATGATTACCTCTTTGATATACCAGCCTGGAAAGATGGTAATATCTTACTTTTCAGCCAAGAACCGCATTAGCCTGACCTCTGGAACAAGGGGTGATGGAGGCTGGCAAATAAGTTTGTTTGACCTTAACATATGCATATATGCTCATTTCTTACCATGAACCATAACCAAAAAGACAAAAAAGAGCCAACACGTCTGGAATCAGCTTTGTAACTCTAAAGATGATCTTCTGCTACAACATACCTCTCATAAGACATCCACGCTCTTCTGAGATGAGAGAGGAGTTAAGAAAGCATATATCATAGATTTAGAAAAGGGTCAGAAGCAAGATTCAGAAAACTAATATCTCCTCCGGCCAATTCTGATCTTGGATCTTATAAAAGACATCAAAGTACTTTTGTTCACCTTGGTTCCCTAAGTCTCAGTTCAATGTCTGCGGTTGGCCCTATATGGTGGGTATTCCTACTTCACACCCACCCTGAAGTCTTGCTTCAGGACTTCTGCAGTTCAGAAAGACTAATTTGCTGTGCAACCATATCAAGTAACAGAGCTGGACTGTCCTTAAATAATGATATGGCTTCATTTCATATAAAATACTCAAGTCACAAAATCTGTTTCTGGACATCACCAAATTTAGGGTCTTGGCCTTTAGGTGTTAAAGTACTACTATCTTCATTTTACAAGTGAAGCACAGGAAGATTGAGAGATTTAGTTGAGATCACTCCACTTATTTTCTAAGAAAAGACAAGAATCCAGGTCTCTTGTTTCCTAAAAGTTACTCTTTTTTAAAACTCTATGGAAAAGAGTTACTTAAAATATCTCCCAAAAGAAAAAATACATTGCAGAAATTTCTTCAGTGTTGCTTATCAGCAAGGGAATCTGTTAGATATTGCCACAAGAATGCTGTGAAAGAAACCACCCACAAACTACCCAATTGTTTTCAATGGCTTAAAACAAGTCATTTGTTCTGACAGCTCTGCAGGTCAATTGGGATGGCTCTGCTTCATTCTTATCCTTTTCCCAGGACCAGTGAATTAACTAAAGAATGTCCATCTCATGGTGATAATCTTGGCATAAGAGGGCAAGTAAAAACACACGATGGCTTTTAAATATTTCTATTGGCCAAAACAAGTACATGTTCAATCCCAGCATCACTAGGATAAGAAAATATACTCCAATCATAGAGGGAGGTGTCGCTGAAAAGTAATGTGGCCAAGGATGAAGAGGTACAGTCCTCTTGGGAACTGGTAGCAGCCAGAGCAGGGATGGGAGAGATGCTAAGTGAAGAGCTAGAATAATAATCCAGTCTACCATAGCACAATGTATTGGAATAAATTAGAGTTTTTATAAAAGTATATTATTTGTAGTCAAATCTACCACGGATGAAGCTCAAAACAAATTCTTTCATATTCTTTAAAATTCCTTTAAGTGATTACATTTTTGAGAGGAACCAAATGTAATCCAAAATAATGTTTTTTTAGGAGAGAACTGATAAGAAAGACAAAGAATTTGATTGATGAAAATTGACTACGAGCAGTATTTTTAAAGGAATCTCATTTAGAGAAGTAGATAAAATGTTTATAACTCATAAAAAAAGATGTAACGGGTGAAGCTGGATGAATACCAAAGAGCTTAAAAATTTCAGTTCAATAGAACTTCAACTAACAAGATGTGTTCATCACTAAGCTCTGTTTGTTGTGTATGTATAAAATGGATATATTTTAATGCTGTGCCATATGCTTATTTAATAAAGTGTCATGACTCTCTACTAAGTAATTGTGATAAGATATTATTCACAAAAATATTCTTTCATGATAGTTTAAGAAGTCAATTCAATAGGGAAAAAGCTTAGAGTTTTTCTTTTCTTTTTTGTATTTGTTTTTGTCAATATTGTTGGTGAGCTTACGAGGACATTTCAATGATGAGACTTACTTTCTTTTCAAAATAAACTATTCCAACTTATGACACTAAATTTCACAATGTAGGAGCTCTTCTAAATAATATGATTTAAATTGACAAGCAGCATAACTTCTGCTACAATCACAGCTGCACGATATACTTTTGCTAAGTAAATGTATTTATCATTGAACTGTCAAAAATTGTAATTTAGTTTATTGTTCCATCTTGCTGGAGAAAAAAATTTAAGTTTCTCCTTGAAGTTAATTAGAATTTCATTTGTAACTACTTGCTTAGAATATGTTAATACCAAAAAATCATTAAGTAGGTTTTCATCATTTGACAAAATATTTCTTTTAAAAATTAAAAAAATAAAAGGGCTACTCACTCTCTTACCATTGCTAGATGAAGTAACAAATATTAAGGAAATGAATGTTAAATTGTTTTTTAGCCAAGACATGGAAGCAACCCAAGTGTCCATCAACAGATGAATGGATGAAGAAGATATGGTATATATACATGATGGAATTTTCCTCAGCCATAAAAAGAATGAAATAGTACCATTTGCAGCAACATGGATGGACCTAGAGATGATCATACTAAGTGAAGCAAGTCAGACAAAGACAAATAGCATATGATATCACTTATATGAGAAATCTAAAAAAAAAAAGGATATAAATGAACTTACTTCCAAAACAGGAGTAGACTCATAGACATAGAAAACAAATTTATGGTTACCAAAGTGAAAAGGGGGGGTTGTGGGTTGGGAAGAGAAAAATTAGGAGTTTGGGATTAACATATACATACTACTATATAAAATAATAGAAAAACCACAAAAGCCTTTGACTGTGTGGATCACAATAAACTGTGGAAAATTCTAAAAAACATGGGAATACCAGACCACCTGACCTGCCTCTTGAGAAACCTGTATGCAGGTCAGGAAGCAACAGTTAGAACTGGACATGGAACTACAGACTGGTTCCAAATAGGAAAAGGAGTACGTCAAGGCTGTATATTGTCACCCTGCTTATTTAACTTCTATGCAGAATACATCATGAGAAACGCTGGACTGGAAGAAGCACAAGCTGGAATTAAGATTGCCGGGACACTGTTTGTAATAGCCAGGACATGGAAGCAACCTAGATGTCCATCAGCAGATGAATGGATAAGAAAGTTGTGGTACATATACACAATGGAGTATTACTCAGCTATTAAAAAGAATACATTTGAATCAGTTCTAATGAGGTGGATGACGCTGGAGCCGATTATACAGAGTGAAGTAAGCCAGAAAGAAAAACATCAATACAGTATACTTAAATATATATATGGAATTTAGAATGATGTTAATGATAAACCTGTACGCAAGACAGCAAAAGAGACACAGTTGTATAGAATGGCCTTTTGGACTCTGTGGGAGAGGGAGAGGGTGGGATGGGTTGGCAGAGTGGCAATGTAACATGTGTGATATCAGAAGCGAAACGAATTGCCAATCCAGGTTTGATGCAGGATGCAGGATGCTTGGGACTGNGAGACACAGTTGTATAGAATGGCCTTTTGGACTCTGTGGGAGAGGGAGAGGGTGGGATGGGTTGGCAGAGTGGCAATGTAACATGTGTGATATCAGAAGCGAAACGAATTGCCAATCCAGGTTTGATGCAGGATGCAGGATGCTTGGGACTGATGCACGGGGATAATCCAGAGAGAGGGTGTGGGGCGGGAGGGTGGAGGTGGGGGTTGGGATTGGGAGTTCATGTACACTCATGGCTAATTCATGTCAATGTGTAACAAAACGAATACAGTATTGTAAAGCAAAACAAAAAAAAAAAAGATTGCCGGGAGAAATATCAATAACCTCAGATATGCAGATGACACCACCCTTATGGCAGAAAGTGAAGAGGAACTAAAAAGCCTCTTGATGAACGTGAAAGAGGAGAGTGAAAAAGTTGGCTTAAAGCTCAACATTCAGAAAACGAAGATCATGGCATCTGGCCCCATCATTTCATGGGAAATAGACGGGGAAACAGTGGAAACAGTGTCAGACTTTATATTTGGGGGCTCCAAAATCACTGCAGATGGTGACCACAGCCATGAAATTAAAAGAGGCTCACTCCTTGGAAGAAAAGTTATGACCAACCTAGATAGCATATTCAAAAGCAGAGACATTATTTTGCCAACAAAGGTCCGTCTAGTCAAGGCTATGGTTTTTCCAGTGGTCATGTATGGATGTGAAGAAAGCTAAGCGCTGAAGAATTGACTGAAGAAAGAATTGAGTGCTTTTGAACTGTGGTGCTGGAGAAGACTCTTGAGAGTCCCTTGGACTGCAAGGAGATCCATCCTAAAAGAGATCAGCCCTGGGGTTTCTTTGGAAGGACTGACGCTGAAGCTGAAATTCCAGTACTTTGGCTACCTCATGGGAAGAGTTGACTCACTGGAAAAGACCCTGATGCTGGGAGAGACTGAGGGCAGGAGAAGAAGGGGATGACAGAGGATGAGATGGCTGACTCGATGGACATGAGTTTGAGTGAACTCTTGTAGTTGGTGATGGACAGGGAGGCCTGGCGTGCTGCGATTCATGGGGTCGCAAAGAGTCAGACACGACTGAGCGACTGAACTGAACTACTATATAAAAAATAGAAAAACCACAAGGACCTACTGTATTGCACAAGGCATTATATTTAATACGTATAGAGTCTATTTAATAATGTAGAATGGAAAATTATCTGAGAATAATATATATACATGTATGTATGTACAGGGCTTCCTTGGTGGCTCAGTGGTAAAGAATCCACCTGCTAATGCAGGAGACGCAGGTTCAGTCCCTGGGTGGGAAGATCCCCTGGAGAAGGAAATGGCAACACACTCCAGTGTTCTTGCCTGGGGAATCCCATGGATAGAGGAGCATGGCAGATGATATGACTTAGCAATTAAACAACAACAACAACTGGTATGTATAACTGAATTTGCTATATATCTGAAACTAACACAACATTGTAAATCAACTACACTTCAGTATAAAAATGGTTAAAAATTGTTTCTGATGCTCCAATCGTGTCATATTTTTAGGGCTTCAGACTGTAGTGAAGAATATATGTAGTAAAAGTCATAGCGAATACATAGAGCATCCACATAGAGAACACTGAATGTTAAGAACTGAATCATTGAAAAATTACCACCTTCCAGATTTTTTTAATGCTTTAATTAATAATTTTATTTATGATATTTCCCTTCAGCTTTCTAAAAAAATTTTTTTTATTGGTCTTGCCTGCTGGCTCAGAGGTTAAAGCGTCTGCCTGGAATGTGGGAGAACTGGGTTTGATCCCTGGGTTGGGAAGATCCCCTGGAGAAGGAAATGGCAACTCACTCCAGTATTCTTGCCTGGAAAATCCCATGGAGGGAGGAGCCTGGTAGGCTACAGTCCATGGGGTCACAAAGAGTCGGACATGACTGAGTGACTTCACTTTCACTTTCACTTTTCACTTTACAGATTTGATTTAGGGAGGAACTCAGGCTAAAAAAAGGTCACAGTGAAGGTCACTTATGAACAACAACAAATCAAGGTTTTCTGTCTTTTTCAGTAGCCAGTTCATTACCATCACAGTGCTCTGGGCCAACCCAGAGGGCCAGGGTGGGGAGGGAGGTGCAGGGGGTTCCTGATGAGGGGGGACATATGTACGCCCATGGCCAATTCATGCTAATGTATGGCAAAAACCATCAAATATTATAAAGTAATTATCCACCAATTAAATATATAAATTAAAAGAAAAAGCAATCTCTCTGAAGCCCAGTCTGTAGACGCTGAAGCTACTGCCTTTGAGTGAGGCAGACAAGACCACCTCTCTCTGCCCACCATGACATCTGTCAGTTTTCATCTGGTAATTTTTTGTCCTCACAAAATGGGACACTTTCAAACAATTGTGAGGAATAATTAATATGATTACAGAGCTTATTAGGAATAGTTTTACATTTGGTACATTAATTCTAAAGAGTTCCAAAATATGCAGACCCTTTCTGTTTGTATTTTATGAATGAAGTCACTCAGTTGTGTCCGACTCTTTGTGACCTCATGGATTGTAGCCTACCAGGCTCCTCTATCCATGGGATTTTCCAGGAAAGTGTACTGGAGTGGGTTGCCATTTCCTTCTCCAGGGGATCTTCCCGACCCAGGGATCGAACCCAGGTCTCCTGCATTGCAGGCGATGCTTTACCATCTGAGCCACCAGGGTTGTATTTTATAGGTAACTGGAATATAATGCTTTATAAGATTTGTTAAATATGCATAAAGATTTGTTGAATAAAATAATAAAAACTACGAAAGACCAACTAGTCTCAAAATTTTAAATAAAGTTTGAACAGTCAAATAACATGGATTTTTACAATGGCTGTAATGTTGGTATAATATGAATAGAAAATAAAGGGTAGCTTGCTATCTATGATATCAATCACAAAACCCTTATTCTAAGAGGCAAGTAGGCAATAAAAATGATCAGTTCTCATACATCATCCTATCCAAATCAATGGAAACTTATCCTAATGATTAAAGTGGCTTAAATGTTTAGCAGTACACCCATTCTGTTGTTGTTGTTGTTCACAAAATTAAAATCTCAACATGTTCTTTATTTCATGGATACCTAACAGTGGAAAACACAGACTTAATGATCCATAACTGCTTCACTGGCCACCAATTATGGGGTTTAATCATTATCCTCTTTATTTATGATTTTAGTATAATTGCTTCTAGTTTTTTTATCTATAAATATCTTTATGGAGTAGATATAATATTGTGCACAAAAAGAGCTATCATTGCTTTTGAAATTTAAATTTAGAATACAAATATTCCCATTATTAATGACTTTTACAAGTCAGCTTTTAGTTTGTTTACTAAATCCTATATACCTACTTCCTAATTATCATTTACTAGGTTACTTCCATTTTAAGTCATTATATATAGTACTATTATGCACATATCTATATATATTATGGTTTTAGGTATTTTAGATAGTGAAATTATTGGGCAAAAAAACAAGGGAAATTTTCAGACATTATGTTCAAATTCCCAAATTACCTTCCAAATGAATTTATGACCGATTATTCTTCCACTAATGTTTCATTTGAGTGACAGCCTCATTTCCATCTCACTAGCATTTGAAAGTAAAAGTGTTAGTCACTCAGTCGTGTCTGACTCTTTGTGACCCCACTAACTGTAGCCCACCAAGATCCCTGTCCATTGGATTCTCTGGCAAGAATGCTGGAGTGGGTTGCCATTCCCTTTTCCAGGGGATAGTCCCAACCGAGGGACTGAACATGGGTTTCCTGCACTGCAGGCAGATTCTTTACTGTCTGAGCCACCTGGGAAGCCTTAGTTTTATTCTAAAGGAGACTGTGTTGATCTGAAAGATGAGAAATGACATTATTACTGCTTTAATCTACATTTCTTTCATCACTAATAAGGTTAATTTATCTTAATGATTATTTATATATGGTAAATGTTCTATCTCTGATTATCTAATTTCCAAAAAAGATTTCTTGAAATTAAAATAGTCTATCCAAAAATGATACAAGTGAACTTATTTACAAAATAGAAACAGATTCACTGACTTAGAGAAAGAACTAGCTACCAAGGGGGAAAGCTAGGGTCAGAGACATTACTTTGCCAACAAAGGTCCGTCTAGTCAAGGCTATGGTTTTTCCAGTGGTCGTGTATGGATGTGAGTTGGACTGTGAAGAAAGCTGAGCACCGAAGAATTGATGCTTTTGAACTGTGGTGTTGGAGAAGACTCTTGAGAGTCCCTTGGACTGCAAGCAGATCCAACCAGTCCATTTTAAAGGAGATCAGCCCTGGGTGTTCTTTGGAAGGACTGATGCTAAAGCTGAAACTCCAGTACTTTGGCCACCTCATGCGAAGAGCTGATTCATTGGAAAAGACTGTGATGCTGGGAGGGATTGGGGGCAGGAGGAGAAGGGGATGACAGAGGATGAGATGGCTGGATGGCATCACTGACTTGATGGACATGAGTCTGAGTGAACTCCGGGAGTTGGTGATGGACAGGGAGGCCTGGTGTGCTGCGATTCATGGGGTCAAAAAGTCAGACACGACTGAGCGACTGAACTGAACTGGACTGAGGGACAGAGTGGGAGTTTGCAACTGACATGTACCCAGTACTATATTTAAAACAGGTAATCAACAAAGACCTATTGTATAGCACAGGGAACTCTGCTCAACATTCTGCAATAACCTAAAAGGAAAAGAATTTGAATAAGAATAGATATGTGTACATGTATAACTGAATCACTATGTTGTGTACCTGAAATTAATACAACATTGTTAATAACTATATTCCAACATGAAGTTTTTTTAAGTAAAAAATTTAAAATATTTTAGTCCCCATTAAGTTGTCTTTTCATCTGGAATAAGAAATCTCATTTCTTTCTATTTAGTAAAAATTGGGCAGTGACATATTTACCATGTACCCCTATTGTCCTGGAAACTGGCCCTGGCCCTTCTGTGACTGCATCTCTCTCTACAAAGCAAGGAGTCCATGGGCCCAAGAGGACATGCTACCTGAAGTCTGTGTGTCCCTCTCTCTCTGTCCAGATGCCCAGACCCTGGAACTTCTTCTGTGCATGGATCTAAGTCTCTGCCAGGGATTGTGCGGGCCCAGGCCACAGGCTTATCCTAGAACTGTCACTGTTAGGACCAAGTCCTTCATGGACTTGGACTCTTCCAAATCTCACCTCTTGAGTATGTTGTTTCTCAACTCATTCACAAAATTGATCCTCAGAGCTTTATATTTATGTTTAGCCGGTTGCAGGACCAAGTTGCTAAACACAAGGGAATTGGAGTCAGTACTGATTTGAGTTCTGGCTCTGCTTCTTATTCGCTTAAAGACTTTAAGTAAGTGACTTAATGTCTATAAGTAATATAGGATTAGGATTATAGAAGAATTATTTAATGTATAAAGCATTTGGCATATAAAGTCACCTGGTAAATTATGGTCTTCACTATAAAGGAAGAAAAAAATCATTAGGTAAATTATGCATTCTCTTCATCTTCTGAGTATGTATTCAGGCAGAATGTGAACTTATGTGTAGGTGTGTATGTGCCTGTGTTCGCACATGTGGTCACAGAGACGCGGATTTAAACTAAAACCTGAATGTTAAAGATTGATTAAATTTGGCTTGGAAGGTCAAAAGTAGTAAAAACGTATTCAATCTATTTGCATGAAATCACAGCATGATAAAGAGCATCAAACTCAAAATCAGAAGTCTTATATTCACACTGGACTCTTAGGAGAGAAACCACTCTGAACTTCAGTTTGCTTATCTATAAAGTGACAACAACAGTCTTTCTCTGCCCATATAAAAGTATGAATTTATATATATTTGTTTACTTATTTTATATGAATTTATAGATAAAAATTGTAAAACTTTATCCGCCTTTAATATTAGTAGCAAGTATCTACAGTAGTCACATAGTGATTATAGTGTAGTATCTATAATTACAGATATCTGCAGTGATTATAGATAGGACTACCTATAGCAGTTCCCGTGGTTGGTTTATATTCACTACTCTAGTGAGAATATTTTAACTCAGAAGCTAACTATATTCATTGGCTTCCCTGATGTCTTGTTGAATTATCATTAAAAAAAATTTTTTTTAATCATTAAAAATTAAATGGAGGGATTCCCCTGGTGGTCCAATGGCTAAGAGTCCATGTCTCTAATGCAGGGGGTGTAGGATCAATCCCTGGCCAGGGAACTAGATGCCATATACCACAACGAAGAGTTTGCATGATGCAAGTAAAGATCCAAGGTGGTGCAATTAAGATTCAGATAGCCAAAAATAAATAAATAAATAAATTTTTAATGGAAAATAAATGTATTCAATGAGACAAGGAGGTATCAAGTCAGTCTGAAAACCTTTAACTGTGGGCATATGGAAATGAATTCAATTCAATCCAATCATCCAGATAGGAAAATAAATGTAATAGACCTCATTATTTGTGTGTGTGTATATGTGTGTGTGTGTGTGTGTGTGTCTGTGTGTGTGTGTGCATGTGTGTGTGTGAGAGAGAGAGAGAGAGAGAGGTGGGCTGCATGCCATTGCAGAAATAGTGAGAAATTAGACATATAGATTCATTCTGTGTTGAAAAAATAAAAAATCTATGGACCTCAGAAACATAAACAAAGCAACAGGTGAAAACACACTGTAGAGGGATAAGTAAAAATTGTTACTATCCAAACTTAATACTAACTCTCTCGGTTTCTTTAGTATATTCAACTTTCCTGCGTCTTCTCTTGATGCTCTATAGAACCCTTTATATCTGAAGCTTATTTTTTTCCATTCTGGAAAGTTTACTTCTATTATTTCTTCAAATATTTTCTTCTCTCTAGTTTTACTTTTTTTTCTTCCTTCTGAAGCCTCCATTATATCTTCTATTCCAATCCTTCATACCTCTTTATCCTTTTCTTTTACATTTCTCAATTATTTATTGTTTCCTAATGACTTCTGGTGCTTTCACATTGTGGTGCCAGAGAAAACTCTTGAGAGTCCCTTGGACGGCAAGGAGATCAAACCTGTCAATCCTAAAGGAAATCAAACCTGAATATTCATTAGAAGGACTGATGGTGAAGCTGAAGTCCAGTACTTTGGCCACCTGATGCGAAGAGCTGACTTACTGGAAAAAAACACTGATGCTATGAAAGACTGAGGGCAGAAGGAGAAGGAGGCCACAGAGAATGAGAGAATTGGATGGCATCACTGAATCAATGGACATGAGTTTGAGCAAGCTCCAGGAGACAGTGGAGGACAGGGAGGCCTGGTGTGCTCTAGTCCATGGGGTCGCAGAGAGTTGGAGATAGACTTAGAGACTAGATAACAACAAATGACTTCTGGAAGGCTGCTGAATTTGATTTTCCAATTCAACTAAATTGTTCTTCAGCTATATCCACCAGATACATTGATCCCATACATTAGGCTCCATACTTCATTTTTCATACCTAAATTTTCTACTTGGTTACTCCTTTTATAATTCTAGTTGTGTTTTACACTGCTATTGTCATCCTTTATCTCTTTAAAATTAGTATGGCTATTTAATTTATTCGTTCATGTATTAGAACATATTATGATGTAGTAGTAAAAAATCCCAACCCCAGTGGTTTAACTCAAGCAAAGTCCATTACAAGCCCCAATAGGGCTTCAAGGCCACAGCATGTGGTATTTCAGCAACCCTGAGGGATGGAGGCTCGACTGCTGCGTAGTTGTACTGCCTAGAGCATGCAATCCTTTTGGCCAGCACAGCAGGGGAAAGAGCTCTGGAGAATTTTGAACTGGCAATTAAAAGCTTCATACAGAAGTAATAAATCATAACTCAGACTTATAAAGAAGTGGCCCAGGACTGGTCACACGATCCTGCCTACCTGTAAAGGGGGAAATGGGCAATTATTCTGTTTACCTGGAGGGAAGAAGTTGTTATGGATGAACATTACACACCACTAGAGTCCTTCTGTGACAGTGCATATGTTTCAGATTTCATATACTATGCTATTCGTTGTTTTCCTTTGGAGGCAGTTGAACTTGTCTGGTAAAGAGGAAGGGTCACCATTGTAATGCTTAACAACGTGCCCATTTGACTAGGCCACAGTACCCAGATATTTGGTCAAACATTATTCTAGAGGTTTCTCAGTTCAGTTCAGTTCAGTTCATTTCAGTCGCTCAGTCGTGTCTGACTCCTTCTGATCCCATGGACTGCAGCACACCAGCCTTCCCTGTCCGTCACCAACTCCAGGTACTTGCTGAAACTCATGTCTATTGAGTTGGTGATGCCATCCAACCATTTCATCCTTTGTCGTCCCCTTCTCCTCCTGCCTTCAGTCTTTCCCAGCATCTCTTTCTCATATTCCGTGGTGGCTCAGAGGTTGAAGTGTCTGCCTGGCATGCGGGAGACCTGGGTTCGATCCCTGGGTCAGGAAGATCCCCTGGAGAAGGAAATGGCAACCTACTCCAGTACTCTTACCTGGAGAATCCCATGGAGGGAGGAGCCTGGTAGGCTACAGTCCATGGGGTTGCAAAGAGTCGGACATGACGTGAGTGACTTCACTTCACTTTCTCCTCCTGCCTTCAGTCTTTCCCAGCATCAGGGTGCTTTCCAATGAGTCAGCTCTTCCCATCAGGTGGCCAAAGTACTGGAGTTTCAGCTTCAGTAACAGTCCTCCAATGAATATTCAGGATTGATTTCCTTTAGGACTGACTGCTTTGATTTCCTTGCAGTCCAAGGGACTCTCAAGAGTCTTCTCCAACACCACAGTTCAAAAGCATCAATTCTTCAGTCTCAGCTTTCTTTATGGTCTAACTCTCACATCCATACATCACTACTGGATAAACCATAGCCTTGACTAGACGGACCTTTGTTGGCAAAGTAATGTCTCTGTTTTTAAATATGCTGTCTAGGCTGGTCATAGCTTTTCTTCCAAGGAGCAAGTGTCTTTTAATTTCATGGCTGCAGCCACCATCTGCAGTGATTTTGGAGCCCAGAGAAATAAAGTCTATCAGCTGTTTCCATTGTTTCCCCATCTATTTGCCATGAAGTGATGGAATCAGATGCCATGATCTTAATTTTCTGAATGCTGAATTTTAAGCCAACTTTTTCACTCTCCTCTTTCACTTTCATCAAGAGGCTTTATAGTTCCTCTTCACTTTCTGCCATAAGGATGGTGTCATCTGCATATCTGAGGTTATTGATATTTCTCCTGGCAATCTTGATTCTGGCTTGTGCTTCATCCATTCTGGCATTTGCATGATGTACTCTGCATAGAAATTAAATAAGAAGGGTGACAATATATAGCCTTGATGTACTCCTTTCCAGATTTGGAACCAGGCTGTGGTTCCATGTCCGGTTCTAACTGTTGCTTCCTGACCTGCATACGGATTTCTCATGAGGCAGGTCAGGTGGTCTGGTATGCCCATCTCTTTCAGAATTGTCCACAGTTTGTTGTGATCCACGCTGTCAAAAGCTTTGGAGTAGTCAATGCAGAAGTAGATGTTTTTTTGGAACTTTCTTGCTTTGTCCATGATCCAGCAGATGTTGGCAATTTGATCTCTGGTTCCTCTGCCTTTTCTAAAAGCAGGTTGAACATCTGGAAGTTCACAGTTCACATATTGTTGAAGCCTGGCTTGGAGAATTTTGAGCATTACTTTACTAGCATGTGAGATGAGTGCAATTGTGCTGTAGTTTGAGCATTCTTTGGCATTGCTTTTCTTAGGGATTGGAATGAAACTGACCTTTTCCAGTCTTGTGGCCACTGCTGAGTTTTCCAAATTTGCTGGCATATTGAGTGCAGCACTTTCACAGCTCATCTTTTAGGATTTGAAATAGTTCAACTGGAATTCCATCACCTCCGCTAGCTTTGTTTGTAGTGATGCTTCCTAAGGATCATGTGACTTTGCATTCCGATGTCTGGCTCTAGGTGATTGATCACACCATCATGGTTATCTAGGTCATGCAGATCTTTTTTGTATAGTTCTTCTGGGTATTTTTGCCACTCTTCTTAATATTTTCTGCTTAGGTCCATACCATTTCTATCCTTTATTGTGCCCGTATCTGCATAAAATGTTCTCTTGGTATTTCTAATTTTCTTGAAGAGATCTCTAATCTTTTGCATTTTATTGTTTTCCTCTAAGGAAATTTTTAAGATGAGGTTAACACTTAATTCAGTAGACTTTGAGTAAAATAGATTAAAATGTGGGTGGACCTCATCCAATCAGCTGAAGGTCTTTTTATAAAAAGACTGACCTCCCTATAGGAAGATGCAATTCCATCAGCAGACAGCCTCTGAACTCAAAGTGCAACATCAGCTCTTCCCTGGGTCTGCAGGCTACTCTGCAGATTATGCACTTGCTTCCAACATTAAGTCAGTCAGTTCCTTAAAACAAATCCAACTCTCTCTTTTCTCTCTCATCCCTTTTCTCCCTCCTCCATATATACTTATCTCCTATGGATTTTGCTTCTCTGTTCAACCCTGACTAATACACTAATAAAGCTTGAGTCATGGACTCTCACTACCAAATGGTTGTATACTTGTGTACATCTTCACAAAGTAAGATATTTAACATGCAACCAGATAAGAGTTCTGTCTCTTTCCTCTCTTTCCATTTCTATTCTAAAACATATGAGTCACAATAAATCCTGAGGACAGTTATTACTAGCCACACCTGTGTAGAAATAGCTCTGGGGGGCTTCCCTGGTGGTCCAGTGGTTAATAATCTGCCTCGCAATGCGAGGCACACCATTCAGTCCCTGGTCCAGGAAAATCTCACACGCTGGAGGACAGCTGAGCCTGTGCACCACAACTGCTGAGATCACACACCCTAGAGCTGTGCTCTGCGATGAGAGAACCACTGCAATGAGACGCCCTCGCACTGCAAGTTGTTACAGCTATAAAAAGCCCACACTCAGTAAAGGAGACCCAGCAAAGCCAAAAATAAATAAATAAATATTAAAAAGAAAAAAGCTTCTGGGAATACTAGTTTAGTGCTCTGTGCCAACTCATCCTGTCTGTATCATGACGTGAAAAAGGTTGTGCTGTAATATGAGAATGTGCTTCCGTGTCCAGTACTGAGAATATGAAGGAAGTGGTCTGAAGTACACAAATCTAGAAAATATGTGAAAATGATTCCAATCATCAGATATGTAAAATTATATGAGAATTTGTTTTTCAATGACTGCCTAGTCAAAATGGAAGCTCTCTGTTCTTAGAAATATACTTGAAAATTCAAAATACATAATCTCAAGTGCAGCATACAATTTATCTTTCTTGACACAATCACGCAAAATAGGATTAATCAGATGTGCTGTGACTATAACGCACAAACTATTGCAGTATCAAAAACATGTCAAGTTTGTGAAGCTGTATGATTTATGGCCAGGTATCAATAAGAAAATCAAAATTTGAACAATCATATAGAAAAGGATAAAATATATTTATTTTTGAGTGCAATTATCTTTGATAATACAATTGCTGACAAAGAGGTGAATGAAGAGAATAAACAAACAAAAAAATGAGAAACAGTTTTATAGGAATATGTCTCCTAGTTGTTGCTGTTATTGTTGTTCTTTAGTCGCTAAGTCATGTTCGACTCTTATGTGACCTCATGGACTGTAGCCTGCCAGGCTTCTCTGTCCATGGGATTTCCTAGGCAAGAATACTGAAGTGGGCTGCCATTTCTTTCTCCAGGGGATCTTTTCAACCCAGCGACTGAATCCATGGTTAAATAATACAAATAGTTTTTTGAGATTTAGCGATATTTGTGTTATCTGTCAGTTTTTAAATATGTGTACTTTATTGCTATTTCGTGTATCAGCCTAAACAAATAATCATTTTCACACCTGATTTTGTAATTTGTAATTTTGTTTTTCTTTTTTGTAAGATATAAAATGGTATAATTTACAGGCCTCATAATCCTGGATCCACCCCTTCTTGGAAGTCTCCATCATAGATTCTCCTATAGTCCCCATGGAGTAAGACCAGCGTCGGCAGGGACTCCCTCAGTGCGGCCCGCAGGGCTAGGGGCTGGCTGTGCCCCCCAGGCCCCAGAGGCTCAGAGCAGAGCTCAGCATGTGGTGTGTGCTGGCCACAACAGGGGCGCTGCGGTGAGCTTGCAGCCGCTTCTCTTATCTCAGAATGTAGCCTGTCTTAGCCTCTGCGGTGCAGCAGGCTGCTTCAGTGTCATGCTCCCACGTTTCAAGATTTCTCAGGGGTGTCCTGTTCATAAATAGCTGTCAGCAGTTCTCCTAAGGGACGGCCAAGTCAGAAGCCACCTATGTCACCTTCGTGCTGACGTCATTCTCCAGAGGCCTCATTCTTGCACCTGCTGCACCCATGTCTTCCTGAGGGTATCAGCTATTCTGTCTGGTTCTTGAAAAATGGCACAAGATCACACACTGAATTGATCAGTCCAGGTGAGTTCAGGAGGCAGAGATGAGTCCCCCCAGCTGAGTATCTCAGGCTACACAGAATCCCTGGTGACCTTATGGCTGGCCCTCCAGCTGGCAGCAACTCCAATCAGGGTTTCTTTAAAGTGAATGACAGAGGTGAATCAACAGAGGCAGGTTCACTCTGCTCTCGAGGCTGAAAACTGAAGAGTCAAGAGGGAAATAAATGCAGCAGAAGAGCTGGTCAGTCCACACCTATGTCAGTAACTCACGACTGGAGCAGGCCTTCCTCGAACTGCTGAACTACTCCCGGAATTGGCAACAGCACTGATCCTCTGAGCTGCCGGGGAAAGGCAGATGTTTGTAGCAAAACAACACTAGGCCTTCAGAGCAAGTGAAAGGCACGTGAAGCTCAACAAGGAAAATAAATAAATAAATAAAAACTTTCTTTTTTCAAGTTTTAGCATGTATCACATTACCTGGAAGGTTGTTTAAACATAAATAGTTGGGTATTCCTAGCTTTCTGATTCAGTGAGTTTGGAATTAGTCAATAATTTGCATTTCTAATAAGTTTGAGGTGATACTGATGCTACTGGTCTTTGTAGCACGTTGGAGAACCACTGTTCTATCCCATTCTCCCATTTTCTGCCTCTGCTCCAGGCTGCTACCACCCAGTTATCCTGTGCAGACTAGTTCTCAGAAGGTCTTCCATCTATGAGGCTGGGGAGAGTGTTTCTCCTCTGTTAGTTCCTTAAATTCATAGTTCCCTTGTGCTTTTATGATTTCTCCAGCATTCATTTAGGAGGACAGAACTTGAAACCTGTTATTTCATCATCTTGGCAAAACCAGAAACCACTCCTCCTTCAACCTCCTCCTGTCTCTTTAGTTTAATATTTACCTAAAACCTGGGTGTGAGTCATCCTGGTTTTGCCAATTAAAAATAAAATAATATAGAGAATGCCTCATTAAACTGTCTATTCCTGTTCAATTAAGTAACATAAAGTACATCAAAACTGCGAAGTTGTCATCTGAAATCATGTCCAACAATAGATTGCCTCTATTACAGCAAGTTCTCTCTGGAAAACCCATTAAAATAAAAGGTCAGTTTGATGGAGAAGGAAGTGGTAAAAGATTGTGAAAAGAAAGCAGACCAGTGCAAAATTTTCTAAACTAGAGACTGTGAGCCCAAAGCTATAGTTACATGAATTTAGACCAAGAATTTTCAAACTGTTTAATGTTTCCCTTATGTTGGAAATAAATGTCTTCAGAAACTTGATTATGCCACAGTATTCTAATTATATACATAGGTTTTTAAAAAATCTATTGCCATTTAAGTAACATGTATAACAACTCATAATAAAGTAATAGTTTATAGCCAATGATTCATTGTAAAGGGGTGAACTGAATTTTTTTTAAATGAAGGAAAACAGGAAAAATAGAAGAAAGAAAATTTTATAGAAAAGTTTATAAGAAAAGTTTACATATTAAGTAAACTCTATGTTGAGACTGCAAATTGTCAAAGGCAAACCTTTTTACCTGAATCACACACACACAAATATTGCATTTCTTGTCTGTAAGTGACTCTATTTATACTCTTTCAGGTGGCATTCCTTTGATTACTCTAAGCATGTATGCTATAGGATAAAAACTAAACTGTAGATGTGTACCTAAATTAAAAAAAAAGATAAAAAGAAGTGACTTTGAACTATGAGAAAAAGTCATGCATACATTGATATAGTAAACATGTAGTTTCTCACAGAATGCTTCTCCTGGGACCCTCTCTCTTCCTACTCCCCTAATCCAACATATAGAGAAACAGGGCACACTTTGGAAAACCCTGCTCTAGTGGATTTAAAAGAACTGAAACCAACAACAGCGCAGATTGAAAAGCAGGCTTTTTCACTTTAAATTGGGAAGAGTTGAGGATAATATCGCAGCTCCTCAGACGCAGCTCTCAAGGGAGCCACAAACACAGAGCTCGGTGTCTCAGTCTCGCTGCCACAGCCGTGCTTCTCTTCAAGGCAAGGAGAGGCCCCTTGGCCACGGCCCTGCGCTCCCTGAAGAATGGCTATGAAAGATGAGTGCCAAATTACAGTAATTTAGACGTTTTAGCAATGTTCTGGGAGCAGACAATAATTGACATTCATCTGTGGAGTGGAGCAAGGTTAATGATTCAATCACATTTTTATTGTGAAGGAATCTTACCCTGCTGAAACCTGTCAAAAGAAAAAAAAAAAAAACCAAAAAAACAACAAAAAAAGGAATCAATATGTATTGTTTTTGCAGTGTTGTTAGCGGTCATAGTTCTAAGAAGAACACTGTTTAAGCTAGTCCTTCACTCACCATGTAAATTACTCTATCTAAGTGGTTCAAGAAAAATGAGTATATGGGGTGCTAACTTGCAGATTCCTTGATGCAGATTTAAGTAAAGTAAAAATCTACTCCCTGGAGTCATGACTGGTGAATGGTTGCTTCCCCGGTACATGTCAGAACTGTGTCAAGACATTCCGTTGATCGGGAAATGCCTTTGCCATCTAAAAGGCCTAATGATAGAGCCTCATGTCCACAGAGAGCAGCTTTCCTGACAGTACTGGTTTCTACTGGATATATGGCTGGCATCTTTAGCTATAATAGAAAAAATGACTACTTTGGAGGTCCAGCAAAGTTTGGGAAGTATGAGGGTGCCAGAGAAGATCACTGGAAGATGTCACTTGATTCACAGCTTTCTGTGAACACAGAAAGTTCAACTTACAGAGCTCTGTCTCCTTGGAGGGAAGTCTTTGTGGACTCCATTCAAAGAGTTTTCTTTGAACATGAATGCTCCAGCTCTCCATGGGGTCATGCAGCGAGAAAGAATTGGTTGTACCTTCACCTGCGTAGTTGCTGAAAACAACATTAAAGAACCTCTTCAACATAAAAAACAAAACAAAGCAAAACCCAAACAGTACAATGCCTGCACTTAAGATGCTACCATTCTCGAAAGCACAATGTTCTGAATGTTCAAGAACAATTTTGCAACAAGTAACCTGTTCACTGAGAGAGCAACTATAAGTACATGTTTTTTTTTCCAAGGCAGGAAATCTGTGAGTGGAGGGGGACAGTGAAGGCCCAGGGTGTCCTCCCCTGCCTCTTTCTCCAGTAAAACAGAAAAGAGGCCCTCTGATGGGACTATAAACCCAGAGAAAAACAATAACTCTGTGTGGTTCCCTCAGGGTAACAAATCCATGTGTCAGTTGAAGATTTCTGAATACCACTACCTTTATTGAAAAGTATTCTCAGTGGTGGGCTTTCTAGTGTTGTGAGAAATCAACGAGGAAGATAATGTGTGGGAAGGAACAGGGAATAGGACTTGAAAAAGTCAAGGCTTTGTCATCAGAGGGATTTGGGGTTTTAATCTCACAAAGACAAAGGACAAGCTTGAGCTAACTCTTTCTAGTCTCTGAGAATTATTTTCCTTGTCTATGAAATGAGGACTGACAAGATTTGCTCTAAGATCCATTTAAGTTTAAATATGGCACCTGAGGACTCTATCCTGTGTGAAGGCATAAAATCATCATCACCCATGAGGCCATTTTCTTTTCTACCCTTGGTTTAAGATTGAGGCAGCATTTTGATGAAGAGATGAGTCAGGCAGTTACTGCTGTTTAGTTTCTAAGTCATGTCTGACTTTTTTTGTGACCCTATGGATTACAGCCTACCAGGCTCCTCTGTCCATAGGATTTCCCAGGCAAGAATACTGGAGTGGGTTGCTATTTCCTTACCTGTGTCTGAATATTGGCACTTCCACCTATCAGCTTCATAATCCTGAGTAAGCTGGCAAACAGATCTATGCCTTAGTTTCCCCACCTGAAAAATGGAGAGGAAAACAATCTGTCTTATAGGAGTAGCTGTGAGAATTAAATGTGTTAATTCAGTGATGACTTGCAAAGTACCATAAACATCTAAATGTTTATACAGAAGATTCCACAAAACTGTAGTTTTTTTAAATCACATTTTACTCTTAGAAATGCATTTACTCTCAAGGAGACCAAAGATGGTGGTCCAGCATTTTCACTTTTGCCGCTCAGCATCGATCCATATTCTTCAAGAGCCTTTCAGAGGCCTGCAACCATTACAGTTTACATGACTGTTAGCAGTAAGAATCGATTCTGTTCCGTGAGCTCTCTTCTTGCTGCTATTACTTTAGATCTTTGTTTTTGTCACCTTCACATTGAAACAGCATGGAGAAAACTATTGATTTCACTCTCTGAAATCTGAGAGATCTGTGCTTTTATCAGGCATTCTTCATTCTAAAAATAGCTGTTATTCAGCAAGATTTTAATTTTTTTTTCAGGTTTCTAAGATTTTTTACATGCTGTCTGCTTTTTATTGAGAAGAAAGAGGAGAAACATTTCTATAAAAATCATTTTTTTCCTTCAAGAAATGGAGAAGTATAAAAATGTTGGAGATAGGGTAAGGTAAAGAGCAAGTCTGTGATCAAGCTGTCTGTCTAGTGTGTCTGTGAGTGATAAGGAAACAAATGGAAGGAGAATTACTACAGGCAGAGAGAAGGAAACTGACTGAGAGACCAATTTTTTAAAAATATAAATTTATTTATTTTAATTGGAGGTTAATTACTTTACAATATTGTATTGGTTTTGCCATACATCAACATGAATCTGCCACAGGTATACATGTGTTCCCCATCCTGAACCCCCCTCCCTCCTCCTTCCCTGTAAATTTTAAGCAGAATCAATTAAAGGGAAGTAGAAGACTGGGAAAAAAAAATAAGCACATGGCGCCAAAAGGAGAAAAGTCTGATGAAGAGTGGAGAATAATAAAAACTTACAGCAATTCGTGTATGTGACAAACTCAAGCCACATTTGCATAGAAACACCAAAGGAAACAACAAAGAAGGATCTGATGGAACAGTCTCATCACTCACATAAAGTGATGATTCTTTTCCCTAATCTTTAATTTTTTTGATTGAAATACTTTTACTTGCAAAGTTCTAAAAGTTATTGCTCTCATGTGCCATTTTCATTCCTTTTATGATTTTTATTAACACTAAATAATTCAGTGAAATATAAATATATGTTCTGTCCCTAAGTATTTCCCCTCCTCCATCCCAGGAAGGTGGTTAGATCGCCATTCAAGTCATCTACAGAAACGATCTGTGGTAGTACACCAAGAAAATGTGCTTAGGCTTCTATGTTTATCAGTACGACATTCCAGATACCAAGCCCACTGAAAATAAGAAAAAAGTATGGAAAATAAATATTAATCCACATAAATTCTTCCCTGATCTGCCAAGAAACTAAGAAATGGTCAGGGGCTCACAGCAACAATGAAGCTGGGAGATCCCAGCCAGGCTGAAGACATAAGATCTCATTATCCTCCCAGCCATTTGAGCTTACCCAAAACCCCTCATTAAAATGGTTTGATCCCTTTTCCCCCTCAAAAGAAATAGTTAGGGGCCAAAAATGAAGTCAGAGAGGGAATTCATAGAGTTCTCAGATATGGTATAAAAAACATTCCAAACATAATGTGCTTCCAGGTCACCTGGAGATTTAATACCCAGAGCCCCAGGTTCCAATCACTAAACATCCTGTGATTTTAGAAGTCCCCTGGTATGCAGTTAGAAATGATAATGCGGACCATTATCCTAGCAGAAATTTACCAAGTGAATGCTCACTTTCATGAGACTGGCTGTCTAAATCAACCTAACTGCTGAGCCAGGCTCACGCTGGTATAAAGTGATTCAGTTATATGTGAAAAATATGACAGCTGTATAATCTGCATGTATTTACATGGAGAGAATACATATGTTACATATGCTTGGGTATGTGTACACCTCTGCTTGTGCACTTGTGTATCTTTTTTGGTGTTTTATATTCAGATCCAATTATTATTGATTCTATACAACCACACCAACATTGTACAGTTTCTGCAGTATTCTATACAGCATATACACTTCACAGTGTACAGTGAAGGGTAGGATATAGGGCAGTAATTTAGAGTTGGTCTATACGAAACCTTTTAAATTTATTTATTTTAGCTCCAAAATCACTGCAGATGGTGACTGCAGCCATGAAATTAAAAGGCGCTTACTCCTTGGAAGAAAAGTTATGACCAACCTAGATAGTATATTCAAAAGCAGAGACATTACTTTGCCGACTAAGGTCCGTCTAGTCAAGGCTATGGTTTTTCCTGTGGTCATGTATGGATGTGAGAGTTGGACTGTGAAGAAGGCTGAGCACCGAAGAACTGATGCTTTTGAAGTGTGGTGTTGGAGAAGACTCTTGAGAGTCCCTTGGACTGCAAGGAGATCCAACCAGTCCATTCTGAAAGAGATCAACCCTGGGATTTCTTTGGAAGGAATGATGCTAAAACTGAAGCTCCAGTACTTTGGGCACCTTATGCGAAGAGTTGACTCATTGGAAAAGACCCTGATGCTGGGAGGGATTGGGGGCAGGAGGAGAAAGGGACGACCGAGGATGAGATGGCTGGATGGCATCACAGACTCAATGGACGTGAGTCTGAGTGAACTCCGGGAGTTGGTGATGGACAGGGAGGCCTGGCGTGCTGCGATTCATGGGGTCGCAAAGAGTCGGACACGACTGCGCGACTGAACTGAACTAAGTGATATATCTTGCGTAAAGGGCTATTCACCTAAAAAAAAAAAAAAAACAACTCAAAAAATCCCTTTATAAGTCATATGGAGTTAAGCAAACATCTCAGTGGCTTGTGTCCTGTATTTCATTAATTTATTCAGCAAGCATTTTTCAATATTCATTCTGTTTAAAATAAGAACTTAAGTAATTCACCTACAGTAGGTCACGTTAAGACCTAGTGAGATGTGAGGGAAGGGCTCACCTTTCTCTCCTCTACCCTTTCCCAAACTCTACATATTTATCCTAAAAGATTAACCCAATGTATAAAAGCAACTGTAGTTTTTCTTTGGGTCACCTGATGAAATCACCCCAAAAATAACTTTTTATAAATTTTAAAATTCTGCTGATTAAATTCAAACCCCACAGAGAATATTCCAAATTGAAAAATTTAGGTTAAGAAAGATAAGCTTAATTTCTTTAGAAAATAGAATGTCTTCTGTGAATTCCTTGTATTTACTTTTTTAAGATTTCCATTTACTCTATTCAGAGACTGAATGGCAAAATTTCTTCCATGTCAATAGAAGAAGGATTTGTATCTAAATTGTACAATACTGGAATAGATACAGACTACAACTTAAATATTGGTTTTAGGCAGATGTTCATTTCAGAAACTTTTAATATCTCACTTTTAATTAATGAATAATGTATATAATAACATTCAGTTAGGGTTTAACATTCTTAGAATAAAATAACAGAAAACACTCATTGCCTGTCTCAGTGATAATATTTCAGAAGCTACTGTGGCATATCTATGACCAACAGAGAAGAAGTTGGAGGTCTCTATTTCTTTTACAAGTGATGGTGGTTTGGGGAAATAAAGAATGTGAATGCATTGGTAAAGACATGGGTTAGCAATAACATAAGCATTGCTTGAAGGATAGGATCAGAAGCTGGAGATAAGTATGACAGAGATGCAAGTGATATGCATAATCAAGGTAAATCTATGTTTTTCATCACTTGCCTGTTTCTTTGTGACAAATAACTTTTACTGAAAAATTAAAAATAACCCAGAGAGTCCCTTTCAGGTTTCCAGCTGAGGCAGAAGGCCCTGCCTGCCTTTTACTGCTTTATGAATCAGCGAACTTTTTCACAAGCATCATTTCTTATCTAACAGTCAAACAACCTGAATTACTGTTGTATGTTAGATGCTAAGGAACCTTCTTACCTTCACTATAATACTGTACGGTTCTATTCTCACACTGCATTTTTACTTCAGAAACACTGAATTATCATTTGTTCTGTTACTATAAGTATCTCATGGGTGGAGATTCATTTCTGAAAGCAATAAAAAATTCATTTGTTTCATAAAAGAACTGTTTATGAATTGTACTACCAAAGCTGTTCTTGATATGCTATTAAAACAGAGTAGTTGAGAAATCCCATTAAATCTCTACAGAAATTTTTTAAAGTTACCATTTTAAAGGACTGACTTTATCATTGTGTTATTCAATATGCCTAAGCAAAAAGTCCATTTTTCTCAGCCCTGAGTAAATAATCCATTAAAAAACATGGCCAAATGGTTTAATCTAGTAAGAGTAGCTATTAAGTAATATCAAAACCAAGCAAATGCATCAAGAGTTTAAATTAAAAAATTTAAAAACAGTGAACAAAATATCTCATTTCTTCTACAACATAAGCAGAAAAAAACTTCTCTAATGTTTCTCCACATGTCACAAATCACAGTATTATTACTACAGATGAGAAGTGTCAATAGAAGAATCATTCAAACACACAACAAATTTGACTCAGAAATTATTTGCCTAACAAATACCTGCAATGCAGGAGACCCCAGTTCGATCTCTGGGTTGGGAAGATCCCCTGGAGGAGGGCATGGCAACCTACTCCAGTGTGCTTGCCTAGAGAATCTCCAGGGACAGAGGAGCCTGGCGGGCTATAGTCCATGGGGTTGCAAAGAGTCAGACATGACTGAGAGACTAAGCACAGCACAGCAACAAATTACAAATTATTTTGATTATAAATGAAAAGTTTGATATGGAACTTTATTTGGTGATCAGTCAAATGAACTCATAATAGGATTTCCAAACTTCTACCCAAAAGGGTTTTAGGGGTTAATAATATGGTTGGAAGGAGATATTGAAGCTAAGCTTGCAGAGCACTCTGTACTCCATTAAGAATCTGTCACCTATCTACATCATCTAAGAAGAAGAAATGGAAAGTTGAGGGGGGGATGTCGAGGGGTCTTAAAGACACAGATGCCCCTAGTAGTGGAGAACAGGAGAGTGGAGATGATGTAGAAGGAAACTGAAAACAAAGAAAGAAAATGAAGCAGTCATGTTCTCCACACCCTGCATAAACTACGTGGAACTATCCTTTCAGCTTTAAGCATTCAGGAAAAACTGATCCGGCTAACAGGAGTCTTTATAACTTGTATAATGGCAAGTTAAATTTCACATTCAATTCCTCAATGATTACTGCCTCTCACCTAAAGAGAGGAGATCCTTAGGGGTCATTTGAAAGAACTATCCTGGATTAGAATTTTGCTTCTCCACTATTATCTGTATAATTTTGAACAAGTTACTTGACCTCTCAGATTCTTACTCTTTGAATTTAGAATTTTTACTAATCAGCACCTAAAGTGGTGCATGGCATACAATAGACACACCATAAATGTGGATGAATGGATGACTGAATGAAGGCTTACCTATGCTATATGAGACCTTAATAAGCACGTACATAAAATGTGTGAAAACCAGTAAGAATGCAACAAAGACTGATTTTTTTCCCTTCTCCTGCATCTCCCGCTACCTACTAGTATGACTTTTCTCTTATTCTTTAATGGATCAAAATAAAAGAAGTCAATTATTTAAGGCAAATTTCTAGTTATTTCAGTTCCCAGAGAACAGGAGGCCAAAGGAGGTGGGAAGAAAAGGGACAGTGACAGAAATCCAGGAGGTTCCTTCCCGTTCCTCCCTAAGCACCTCCTGACATGGAAGCAGGAAGCATGGCCATGGGCAGAGCTGCTGTCAAAAGCTTCCTTGGAGGCTAGCCTATTCCAAACTCTAGTACTTTCTTTGGTAAACACTGACCAGAGGTTTGGATCCAGGATTCACCTACACCAAGGCACTTGGAGGCATATACCGTGACCAGTGAGGAGTCTGCGACTTTGCTGGTAGGGTCAGGAAATAAGTTAGCAGTGGTCAGCCACTAGCTCTAGGCTTCCTTTCTCTAGCCACTCTCAAGGGTAACATCCCGCATGACCCCAAGTCCTAAAAAATACATTCACAGATGATGCAAGCCTCTCCACAACACTTGATATCACAGGAATATTCTTGGCCCCAAGACCATTTGGAGTAGAAAATGGCAACCTACTCCAGTTTGCTTGCCTGGCGAATTCTGTGAACAGAGGAGCCTGACAGGCTACAGTCCATGGAGTCACAAAGCGTCGGACACGACTGAGCACACACAAGTCACCATTAGAGATAGACAATCTACTGGGAATGCCCAGCTGCACCGAGCAGGATTCTGCAGTCTCCTGATATATAGCAGGCTTACTAAAGTACTGTGAAAGGCTGTTTTGAAACACATATTTATGTACCAGTGTATTATATTTGGGTACTATCAGCAACCTTGTATTTTTTTCTCTCTCTCGTTTCCTTTACTGAAGTAGAATTGTAAAAAGCAAAAATAAAGACTATCTTTAACGTATTGGCAACTCTTGGAAATTGAGTAATTCTATTTAATTCTACCATTTAACATATTGGTGATTCTCCTTGGCAACAGAAGGGATTAAATTCAGGAAAACAGAACCAAAATGCCTTTATCAAAGATACTGTCACCTAAAGATGACACAGAGCAAAAACTGACAAAAGGTATTCTTTCTTTCCATGGAAATTGATAACAAGCAGTTTACCTTGCCATTCCACCCTTATTAAATTCATCCTCCTAAAAGTTAGGTTTTAGTGCTAGTTCTTCACCTTGGGTCAGAACTAAACAGTCTTCTATGTAATATCATGAACAGCATCTGGTATTTAGATGCAAGCATATTCAAAATATACATCAAAATAATACAATAGAAGGATACTTCTTTACTGGATGGAGAGTGAACAAGATCTGTGGAAGGAAAAACAACTCTCAATATTTGAGGAAGATCTTTAGCAATGAACAGTAGGAGACTGTAGAAACTGAAGATGAAAAACAAACAGAAAAAAGTCTCTCTCTAAATTCTAATTTCCCTTTCCTAATTCCTTTTGTTAAATTGTTTTCTTCTCCCTCTTCCATTGCATCTGAAAGTGGTTAACTGTGTCTAATGTTCTCAGAAAGACTTTGGAGCAGGAGGTAAGATGCTAAGATCGCGTAGGTATAGGCCTGCTGAAAATGGAGATGTAAAGTATGTACTCAAGTTTGTGTTTCAGACTAGCATTTTAGTCACCAAAAACCTTTCATATCAGACGAGCTTCAGTTTTAATCATCCACCTTCCTTTTACAAGTTGTGTGGCCTTGGAAAATTTACTTATACATTCTGACCCTCAACTAACCTTTTGGATAAAAGATATGGGAAAAATTAGCATTCTGTGAGTTTAAATTTGATACCAGAGAGAGATTGGAGATAGTTAATTAACTGTCGTTTCTGTTAGTCACTCAGTTGTGTCCAACTCTTTGCGACCCCATGGACTATATAGCCCACCAGGCTCCTATGTCCCCGGAATTCTCTAGGCAAGAATGCTGGAGAATTCCCTTCTCCAGGGGATCATCCTGATCTAGGGATTGAACCCTCATCTCCTGCATTGCAGGCAGGTTCTTTACTGTCTGAGCCACCTAGGAAGTTCAATTAATATTTATTAGGCACCTAATATACGCCACACACTGCTAGTTTATATATATATTTTTTAATGTAGAATTCACAGCAAGCTTTTCCTCTGTTCTGAAAATGAAGAAAGTGAATCTTAATGAAGTAAAGAATGAATGAACCTCTGTCCAAGATTATACAACCATTAAGTAGCAGAGATTTTAACACAGAGCTCTCTGAGGCACAGACCATACACATTACTGCTATGTGGCCTCCCAAGGGGATAATACGGATAGAAATTTTGGTAATATTGGGGCAAAAGGGGTTGCAAATAGAGCTGTGGTGGGCACTGGTTTCCTGATACATCATAAAACTAAACAACCATAGAGATACTTGTAATTACTGTAAATTATCTGAAAGAGAAAGTAAATATTCAGAATCAAAGATGGACTGTTGATGATACTTCTGAGCTTAAACTCTCCAAATAAAAGGAACATGCACATGCTGAGAGATACATATGCACACACACCCAACTTCCTACAGTTTTACATACAGGTCTACATGTGTACACACATACACTCATGTACATGTACACACACATACAGGCACTCAGGTACTTAACATCTGGATTTACAAGGGCTTGAAAAACTTTCAAGTCCATAAATAAAAGCAGAATCTTATTTCAGATTCTCTCAGGATCCTAATTTAGTTTTTAAATTTCCATTTATAATTCTAAGCATCTGGCCTAGGAACACCCACCCTCAGCTCTGGTATTTGTGATCCATGTGAAAAATTTCAGTTGCTAAGTAGGAGCTTCTGGTTTCAAGTGATAGTCCAACTCAGCCCAGGCTTTCCAATGATGAAAAGTATAAGTTTCTTCCACCTTGGTTGGCTAAACGTGGAGCCAGCATGCAGCAGCAGAGGAGGATATGATAGACATTACCTTCTCCCAAGACAGAACCACTCTAAGCCAAAATGACCTTATCAGACAGTTTCCCAAATTACAGATAAATGAGAATAAATAATTTAAAGAACTGTATCCAAGAAGGGAGCTCTGTGATGTTCAAAAGTTAGAAGAATAGAAAGAAAAGGCAAGATGTTGAAAAAGACTGGAAATTAGCTTACCTGAGTATCTTATCTAGAACCATCCTTTTCAATCCTGCCTTATTAACTTTGGTAAACTCAATCAGAGACAGTAGAAAAATAGGAACTAAGACATTTAATTACATTTAAAACAAAGCTATGATAGTGACAACTTCAAATTTAGAAAGATATCATGAAAAAACTCTGCTTCTGTACAAATTTGGTAATGCATGAATGGTAAAGACTTATAACCCAAAAAATGATACAAAAGTAATCTGAATATCTGTCCAATATGTGTAAAACCAGTTCTCTGGTCAATCTTGATAACTGCTTATTCTTCTTGCATTCAATTTTCTCCCAGAACTGGCTCATATACGTATCTCTGACCTCTGAAAAAACAGAAATACCAACTGGTAAGAACCATCCAAGTTCATCTCTAAAGCATGGCCATTATCTGGACTATTAGCTCTGTCCAGGAGAACAGAGCACATTCTTCCACTCAGTACAGTTTCACTAGGCTTGTTACAAGAAACAAGTGACTAATCATGGAATGCCTAATGTGGCTGGAGATATCACAGAGATGCTTTCAAATACTTGCCACGACCCAGTGAGATAGGTACTATGCTCACACATCACAGGGAGGAAACCGAGATCAGGTTAACTACCCAGCGTTTCTCATTATAATGTGAGACGCTGCAGTTGAAGCCAACATTCTTCATTCCATTCCTGTTCCCTGGAATCTTGTGATTTAAAAAGTGATAAAAATGTTCATCTAAATAATAAACAGCACCTAGAACCTCCCAGATTTTCTTAAATGTATCTCTTTTAGGAACAGAAAACCCCAGGCACCGGGAAAGGAAAACATTCCAAAATAAACTCAAGGGCTTGATGCTTATTAAATAGCAAGATGGTTCAGTCGAAAAAGCTAATGATGCCAAGGAAAGTCAGATTTTCTCTAAAGCTTCAAGGTGAAGATAAACTAAGCTCTCAGCAGTATTACAGATAATGAAAATCATCAACAGTTTCCTGCTTCTACTGTCCTGTGCTGATACTTTTGTTGTGCAGATCACCCTAATTTGATTGCACGATTTGTTTCCCCTGTTGTTGCCAAGAACTATAAACACTGTGGGATGTAATAAAGTGGTGTTCTGGGTCTTTTATTATTATTATTCTAATTTAGTTTTTAGAAATTAGATGTCACCTTACTGGCTTAAGAGCAGAGCTCTCCATCTTTTCACATAAGGTGTGCCAGTCAGACATCCCCAGCCATGTCACCTCTTATTCATCAGTTTGCAAAGGTGCCCTGGGGAAAGAGCCATGGCAAGCAGAGAAACACCTGTAAAATGCATTAAAAACTCTTCTGAGAATGATTTTTCTCTGGGACCGAGCCACATTTGCTAGGTGACAAACACCCTTCCGGGCATTCATTTTATCAGTCAAGTATGCGCCAAAGCTCAATATTCTCCCACAACTCTCACTAACTGTACCTCCACCCTGACATCTTTTTATTTTAAACAATGTCAGAATTAGCTGAATGGTCCTAGTCCTAAGGAAAGGGCCAATGCTGAGTACTTGAAAAGCACTAAGGTATCCCCAAGAGATGTATAACCCACTCTCGAACCAGGCATCCTAAATGGAATTCAAACTCTGTCCTGAATTAGCTAAATATTTTGTGTAAGTTATTAAGTCTCGATTTAATTCTCTCTTGTCAAAAAGAGCTTATAATACTTCAGAGGGTGATTGTGAGTATAAAGACATAATGTCTTTTTAAAGTACTTACTATAATGTTTGTTAATGAGAATCTAGAAAAGTGGTTGGTAAGTATATGTTTGTATCCGTATATAAAATGTAGTAATATTAGCAAAAGGAAAAAGAATGTGTTTGCCACCAAAACCAAGAGTTATATGGCCATGTAAGTTTAAAAAAATATATGTAGGTTTCAACATAAGAAAACGGATTTCTTTACTGAAGATTTCCTTAAACTTGTATTATATTAACACACATTAGGAATCCACTAGAGAAAGCTGTAATTAAAAAAAAAAAGGAGCTTCATGGATGCCAACCAGTCAGCTGGAAAGAGACACCCGAATGTTAAATCAACACCCAGAAAAACTGTCACTAGAGGGCTTGATGGGAGGTCAAGCCAATTTCCACCTCAGTCTGAAAGAAAAAACACCAAAAGGCAAGCAGAACAAGCTCATGAGATAAATAAGGACACAACAGACTGAGAAAAAGTCTTCTCAGGCAAAATACCTAAAGTGGAGTTGCTCGTGCTCTGTACATGTCCACAATTCCTTTGGAAACAGCTAGTAAGACGTATGACAGAAAAGCCAAGGGTGAGAAGTGCCTGGAAAGTGTCACTGAACTCTTGGGCTCACTTTTCTCACTGAGGAAACCAACCAAACTTCCAGTCTACCGGAGATGACACTGTGAGGATTAAATAAGATTGAGCCTTTTTAAAAAAACACCAAACTGTTAAGACACTGTTATGTTGAATGTAAGTTGGGACCACTTAGTACGGAATAGGTGAAGAGAAGGTCAGGATTAATTATAAAATCTATAGAAATAATGGAATGGGACCTTGCTACTCAAACTGTATTCTATGAACCAGAAGTATCAGCATTATCTGAGAACTTGCCAGACATGTATCAAAACGTATTGAAACATAATCTGCATTAAAAAAGATATTTAGGCGATCTGGATATACATTAAACATGAGAGATATTTGCACACAAGCTTTATAGAAGGAAATATTGAAGCTTGGCAGAAGCTGACCATAAGAAAACAAAGCTAAAAATAAAACATGGTGCTAAAAAGAAATAATAGGCCCAAATGGAGACACTTTTGCTAAGCCCCACATGAGGAAACCAAGACTTAATACCTAACCTAAATGCTGTTTCAGCCCATGTCCAGAATGTAACCTTTAACCAGTCAACTTGGAATTACCCAGTCAGCACTAGTAACATAATCTACCCAAAAGATTCCTCCCATTCCCTTGAGAAGGGTGACCTTGCCTGAAACAATGCATTTTTTGCTAAGAATTTCCTGTTACACTCAATCCCCTTCTGCCTTTAAAAGTCTTTCCTTTCCTTCAGCTTGGTGGAGAGTCCCTCTCTATTTGCTATATGGGATGCTGCCCCATTCCAGAATCATTTAATGAAGTAAATTTTATCTTTATTCAGTTGAATTTCTCTTGCTAACAGGTTTGGTAGCAGCAATGGCATCCAAGGGGAACTTCTTACGGCCTTCAAGGACAATGAGAAACACAGGTGAGGCACCCTAGAATCCCGTTTTGAGTTCTCTGTCTTTATTATCACCATTTTCAAGGACCACGCTATGTTCAGCAGGGTTCTGAGCTCCACTCTGTTCTGTCGAGCTCCTGATCTAACTGTCCTTCCAGTTCAGGGCTTAGCGGATCAACTCGAGCTGGCAGACAGTTCCATCTGTAATCTGAGTCCCAAACCTTTGGTTCAGTTGGATCGGAACTCCCCTGGTTTTAGTTCACAGGCCACATTTGCTGGAGAATGCTGGTTTGGTTCACACTGGAAGTTGGTGGTGGTGTGCATGGTTTTCTCTTGTCTAGTCCACTAACATCTTCATTATTGTTGATGTGTTAAGGCACATGTTTCTTTGTCTTGGTTTGTCTAGACAAGGTCTATTGTTAATGGAAATCTTTGGGGAAAAAACCACAAAAGTTGGGCACTGGTTGAGTATTTAAGAGTTCGTAGAGCACTCACTACATAGAATAAGCTGGTCATGAAACAAGTTGGATTTATCCTAGGTCACCTGCCAACTTGAAGAAAATTTCCATGCCAGGTAAACTGTGAAACATCACACAATTCCTAACTGTGTGGCACATCACTTTTAGGTATTAGTTTGGCTCTGAGAGGCACAAAGGCTTAGCTAAAAATAATTACAATAATAACAAAGTAAAAAATGGGATCCTCAAAATCATACCTGCTGGCACATCTGCTTATTTTGTCTAAGAACTACAGTCCCCAAAGCTAGAAATATCTACAAACATGGCAAAGTCCTACCAAGGACACAACCTAGAAACTATGCTCATTATGTGAAACATTTCAAATCAGTTCAGTTCAGTTGCTCAGTAGTGTCTGACTCTTTGAGACCCCATGGACTGCAGCACGCCAGGCCTTCCTGTCCATCACCAACTCCTGGAGCTTGCTCAAACTCATGTCCGTCAAGTAGGTGATGCCATCTAACCATCTCATCCTCTGTCATCCCCTTCTCCTGCCTTCAACCTTTCCCACCATCAGGGTCTTTTCCAATGAGTCAGTTCTCATCAGGTGGCCAAAGTATTGGAGTTTCAGCTTCAGCATAAGTCCTCCCAATGAATATCAGACTGACTTCCTCCAGGATGGACTGGTTGGAACTCCTTGCAGTCCAGGGGATTCTCAAGAGTCTTCTCCAACACCACAGTTCAAAAGCACCAATTCTTCAGTGCTCAGCTTTCTTTATGGTCCAACTCTCACATCCATACATGACTACTGGAAAAACTAGAGCTTTGACTAGACAGACTTTTGTTGGCAGAGTAATGTCTCTGCTTTTTAATATGATATCTAGGTTGGTCATAACTTTTCTTCCAAGGAGCAAGTGTCTTTTAATTTTATGGCTGCAGTCACCATCTGCAGTGATTTTGGAGCACCCCAAAATAAAGCCTGTCACTGTTTCCACTGTTTCCCCATCTATTTGTCATGAAGTGATGGGACCAGATGCCATGATCTTAGTTTTCTGAATGCTGAGTTTTAAGCCAACTTTTCCACTCTCCTCTTTCACTTTCATCAAGAGGCTCTTTAGTTCCTCTTCACTTTCTGCCATAAAGGTGATGTCATCTGCATATCTAAGGTTATTGATATTTCTCCCGGCAATCTTGATTCCAGCTTGTGCTTCATTCATCCTGGCATTTCACATGATACACCCTGCATATAAGCTAAATAATCAGGGTGACAATTTATAGCCTTGATGTACTCCTTTTGCTATTTGGAACCAGTCTGTTGTTCCATGTCCGGTTCTAACTGTTGCTTCCTGATCTGCATACAGATGTCTCAAGAGGCAGGTCAGGTGGTCTGGTATTCCCATCTCTTGAATATTTTTCCATAGTTTGTTGTGATCCACAGAGTCAAAGGCTTTGGCGTAGTCAACAAAGCAGATGTTTTTCTGGAAATCTCTTGCTTTTTCAATGATTCAATGGATTTTGTCAATTTGATCTCTGGTTCCTCTGCCTTTTCTAAATTCAGCTTGAACATCTGGAAGTTCACAGTTCATGTACTATTGAAGCCTGGCTTGGAGAATTTTCAGCATGACTTTGCTAGTGTGTAAGATGAGTGCAATTGTGGGGTAGTTTGAACATTCTTTGGCATGCCTTTCTTTGAGATTGGAATGAATATTGACCTTTTCCAGTCCTGTGGCCACTGCTGAGTTTTCCAAATTTGCTGGCATATTAAGTGCAACACTTTATCACAGCATCATCTTTTAGGATTTGAAATAGCTCAGCTCAAATTCCATCACCTCCATTAGCTTTGTTTGTGGTGATGCTTCCTAAGGCCCACCTGACTTCACATTCCAATGTCTGACTTTAGGTGAGTGATCACACCATCGTGGTAATCTGGGTCATGAAGGTCTTTTTTGTATAGTTCTCCTGTGTATTCTTGCCACCTCTTCTGAATATCTTCTGCTTCTCTTAGATCCATATCATATGTGTCCTTTATTGAGCCCATCTTTGCATGACAAGTTCCTTTTTTATCTCTATTTTTCTTGAAGAAATCTCTAGTCTTTTCCATTTTATTATCTTCCTCTATTTCTTTGCATTGATCACTGAAGAGGGCTGTCTTGTCTCTCCTTGCTATTCTTTGGAACTCTGCATTCAAATGGGTATATCTTTCCTTTTCTCCTTTACCTTTCACTTCTCTTCTTGTCTCAGCTATTTATAAGGCCTCCTCAGACAACCATTTTGCCTTTTTGCATTTCTTTTTTCCTGGGGATGGTCTTGATCCCTGTCTCCTGTACGATGTCATGGACCTCCATCCATAGTTCTTCAGGCACTCTATCAGATCTAATTCCTTGAATCTATTTGTCACTTCCAGTTTATAATCATAAGGGATTTGATTTAGGTCATACTTGAATAGTGTTTTCCCCTACTTTCTTCAATTTAAATCTGAATTTGGCAATAAAGAATTCATGATCTGAGCCACACAGTCAGCTCCTAGTCTTGTTTTTGCTGACTTTATAGAGCTTCTACATCTTTGGCTGCAAAGAACATAATCAATCTGATTTTGGTATCGACCAGCTGGTGATGTCCATGTGTAGAGTCTTCTCTTGTGTTGTTGGAAGAGGGTGTTTGCTATGACCAGTGTGTTCTTTCAGCAAAACTCTATTAGCCTTTCTCTGCTTCTAATAGTGTTTTCCCCTACTTTCTTCAATTTAAATCTGAATTTGGCAATAAAGAATTCATGATCTGAGCCACACAGTCAGCTCCTAGTCTTGTTTTTGCTGACTTTATAGAGCTTCTACATCTTTGGCTGCAAAGAACATAATCAATCTGATTTTGGTATCGACCAGCTGGTGATGTCCATGTGTAGAGTCTTCTCTTGTGTTGTTGGAAGAGGGTGTTTGCTATGACCAGTGTGTTCTTTCAGCAAAACTCTATTAGCCTTTGCTCTGCTTCATTTTGTACTCCAAGGCCAAATTTGCCTGTTACCCCAGGTATTTCTTGACTTCCTATTTTGCATTCCAGATCCGTATAATGAAAAGGGCATCTTTTTAGGGTGTTAGTTCTAGAAGGTCTTGTATGTTTTCATAGAACTGTTCAACTTCAGCTTCTTCAGCATTATTGGTCAGGGCACAGACTTAGATTACTGTTTTATTGAATGGTTTGACTTGGAAATGAATGGAGATCATTCTGTCATTTTTGAGACTGCATCCAGGTACTGCATGTCAGACTCAAGATTTTGTTTACTATGATGGCCACTCCATTTCTTCTAAGGGATTCTTGCCCACAGTAGTAGGTATTTCAAACACACAAGATAATTGGCCTAAGTAGTGTACCTGAAAGTACTTTATAGGCTTTCATATTAAACAGAATGAAATACTTATTTTAATTGGTATACAAAAAATTTCANACTTGTGGCTGATTCATGTTGATGTGTAGCAAAACGAATACAGTATTGTAAAGCAAAACAAACTAAAAAATAAAAATTAATTAAAGAAAAATAAAATAAAATAAAACTACATATCCAGAAGGAAAGAGAAACCTTTCAAAGCCCCTGTAAAAGAATTTATGGGTGGTTCAACCTATGGTATCATTTAAGTTGCAAGCCAATTCCTTCAGGAATTGAGAGCAACGATCCTTAAAAATCTTTGCAAAACTAGAAATGCAGTTCCAGAGGCAATCTAAAGTTTACCTATTCCTTTTCACCAATTTCAAAACCTCCTCTATTTCTCTTAAATGACTTATAACCTGCGTTCTTACCCTGTACCTTTGAGATGTAAATGATAAAGTACAAACTTCAAGGAAGCAATTCTTAGTAGTGAAAGAAAAGGAGGGTGGGGAAAGGTCACTTGAAACGTAGGTAAATGAGATGTCTTAAGTGTACTGAAGCTATGAGGTCTCTTCATGCATCTATATGCTCACACGTTGTCTCCATGCGTGTTGTACATGTGTGGTATTTTCTACTTCCGCTTGGTAATGCCAAAACTAATCTGTAAAGGTGTTTAACTGTTCTAAAGAAAATTAAATGCTTATATGAATTACATATTCACAAAATTCTTAAAAATACAGTAGAACATAGTCCAATACTTTTCAGGTTCACATGACTTGAGATGATAAGCTTTAGTAAATAAAAGCCAGTTTGTTTGTTAGTTAAATTAAATAGGTATGTCTTTAGAGTTATCAGCGTTAAAAAATAATTCTCACATACAACTTTCATTCTAACCTAGCTTTATTAACAGTCCATTAGGTCATGTCAGAGCTTAGAAAATTTGTGAGTCAAACTAAACAAAACAAAAAACTTGGGATGATTGCTGACTTTGTCTAATGGCTCATGAAGTTTTTGTGGGTAATATAAACATAACTGCTGAAGAACAAGTAACCTGGATAGATGTAAATACGATAAAGAGTTTTAGGTGAACTTTTCACAAATCTTTTTGAGATCCTGAAACAAAGTTTTGCTAAGTTAAATTAATGATAGGGGCGAGAGAATATTGAGATGGTTGGATGGCATCATCGACTCAATGGACACAAATTTGAGCAAACTCTGGGAGACAGTGAAAGGACAGGGAAGCCTGGCATCAAGGAGGTCACAAAGAGATAGACATGACTGAAGGACTGAACAACAAGTCATTAAATATACTTGGGATGAGTTATTAATTATTAAACACAGGTTTATCCACTTTTACTTTCCTTTTACAGAGAAGTGGAAAGATCTATCAGTAAATATGTTCTGCGGCATGCTGAAAAATTAGTTATGAGAAATGAACTGAGATCATTCTGTTGTTTTTGATAGCGATCAGGATCTTTAATTGCAGCAAGAAGGATCTAGTTTCCTGATCAGGGATTGAACCCAGGCCCCCTGCAATGGGAGCACAGATGTCTTAGCCACTGGACCACCAGGGATATCCGCTTGTGTGGTTTACAGACCCTTAAAATTTTATGGCCTCCATGGCTGTCACCTTTCCAGTCCTGAGTCATAGATTTAAACAGAAATTATCAAGGCATTTATGATTCAGGATTTGCTTCCATTGGCAAGGCCCTACTTCCTTCAGTTCAATTCCATTCAGTTCAGTCGCTCAGTTGTGTCTGACTCTTTGCGACCTCATGAATCGCAGCACACCAGGCCTTCCTGTCCATCACCAGCTCCTGGAGTTCACTCAGATTCATGTCTACCGAGTCAGTGATGAGGCTATAACCAGGAACGTTTTCTTAACTCTTGAAAGTTTGCAGAATCTTGAATGTAAAGCAACAAATGACCCAAAAAATCCTTAGACTCTTTGGCCTAAGTTTTGTTGATAATACAATAGCCCTTGATTATCTTTTAACTGAATAAGGAGTTATATATGCTGTGGCCAATACTACCTGCTATACCTGGTTTAATGTTTCTGGGCAAGGTAAAGCTGTTTCATAACATCACTGAGCAAGTCACATGGCTTATAAAGGTGACTCCTTTAATGGGGACTTCCTTTGACTTATTTGAGTTTGATTGGTTGGGTCTTGGGGACAATGGCTCCAAACTGCATCCAATTTGGAATTATCCTGTTTATAGGAAACATACTAACCTCCTGGAAGTTTGTGGGTTCTTAAAGGTTTTAAATGTAAGCTCACAACCATTGGCCTCTAAGCAAATGATCTGCATAACTGGAACTTCAAAAATAGAACAAAGAGAATGACCATATTAAAAAACCTGAAGTTGTGGATTGTCATTTATTACAGAGATTAAGCAAAATGTCATGACCAGTGGATACCACATAAAGGATCAACAAAAGCTTTGAGAACTACAGAACAGTAGCGGAGAGTGCCCCTACTGCCTTATAATTTGATTGCATTTCTCAGTTGAGTTGAGGGTCTGATTAAAAGAGGAGGATTTTGGGGGTGGGAGGTGGGGGAGGATTGCTAAAAAGAAATAACAGGGCCAAAGTGGATTCACTTGTACTAAGCCTCACATAAGCAAAGCAAGACTTAATTGGTTCAATTCAGTCACTCAGTCCTGTCCAACTCTTTGTGACCCTGCAGACTGTAGCAAGCCAGGGTTCCCTGCCCACCACCAACTCCCAGAGCTTGTTCAAACTCATGTCCATCAAGTCAGTGATGCCCTCCAACTATCTCATCCTCTGTCATCCCCTTCTCCTGCCTTCAATTGTTTCCAGCATCTGGGTCTTTTCCAACGAGTCAGTTCTTTGCATCAGGTGGCCAAAGTATTGGAGCTTCAGCTTCAGCATCAGTCTTTCCAATGAATATTTAGGATTGACTTCCTTTAGGATTGACTGGTTTGATCTTCTTGCTGTTCAAGGGACTCTCAAGAGTCTTCTCTTAACACCACAGTTCAGAAGCATCAGTCCTTCAGTGCTCAGCTTTCTTTATGATCCAACTCTCACATCCATACATGACTACTGGAAAAACCATAGCTTTTAACTATACAGACCTATGTTGGCAAAGTGATGTGTCTGGTTTTTAAAATGCTGTCTATGTTTGTCATAGTTTTCCTTCTAAGGAACAAGCAGAAGATGTTAAAAGAGGTGGCAGGAATACACAGACGAACTATACAAAAAAGATCTTCATGACCCAGATAACCCCAGTGGTCTGATCACTCACCTAGAGCCAAACATCTTGGAGTATGAAGTCAAGTGGGCCTTAGAAAGCATTACTACAAACGAAGCTAGTGGAGGTGATGGAATTCCAGTTGAGCTATTTCAAATTTTAATTTCATGGCTGCAGTCACCATCTGCAGTGATTCTGGAGCCCCCCAAAATAAAATCTGTCACTACTTTCACTTTTGCCCCTTCTATTTGCCATGAAGTGATGGGACCAGATGCCATGATCTTAGTTTTTTGAATTTTGAGTTTTAAGCCAGTTTTTTCACTCTCCTCTTTCACTTTCATCAAGAGGCTCTTTAGTTCTTCATCACTTTCTGCCATAAGGGTGGTGTCATCTACATATGTGAGGTTATTGATATTTCTGCCAGCAATCTTGATTCCAGCTTGTGTTTCATCCAGTCCAGTATTTCACATGATGTACTCTGCATATAAATTAAATAAGCAAGGTTACAATATACAGCCTTGATGTACTCCTTTTGCAATTTGGAACCAGTCTAACTGTTGCTTCTTGATTTGCATACAGGTTTCACAGGAGGCAGCTAAGGTGGTCTGGTATTCCCATCACTTTAAGAATTTTCCATAGTTTCTTTTAATCCACACAATCAAAGGCTTTAGTGTTGTCAATGAAGTAGAAGTAGATGTCTTTCTGGAATTCTCTTCCTTTTTCTATGATCCAACAGATGTTGGAAATTTGATCACTGTTTCCTCTGCCTTTTCTAAATCCAGCTTAAACATCTGACAGTTCTTGGTTCATGCACTGTTGAATCCTGGCTTGGAGAATCTTCAGCATGACTTTGCTAGCGTGTGAGATGAGTGCAATTGTGTGGTAGCTTGAACATTCTTTGGCATTGCCTTTCTTAGAGATTGGAATGAAAATTGACCTTTTCCAGTCCTGTGGCCACTGCTGAGTTTTCCAAATTTGCTGGCATGAGTGCAGCACACTTTCACAGCATCATTTTTTAGGATTTGAAATAGCTCAACTGGAATTCCATCACCTCCACTAGCTTTGTTTGTAGTGATGCTTTCTAAGGCCCACTTGACTTCACACTCCAGGATGTCTGGCTCTAGGTGAGTGATCAGACCACTGGGGTTATCTGGGTCATGAAGATCTTTTTTGTATAGTTCTTCTGTGTATTCCTGCCACCTCTTCTTAACATCTTCTGCTTCTTTTAGATTCAAACCATTTCTGTCCTTTATTGTGCCCATCTTTGCATGAAATGTTCCCTGGGTATATCTAATTTTTGTGAAGAGATCTCTAGTCTTATTCCAAATTTGCTGGCATGAGTGCAGCACACTTTCACAGCATCATTTTTTAGGATTTGAAATAGCTCAACTGGAATTCCATCACCTCCACTAGCTTTGTTTGTAGTGATGCTTTCTAAGGCCCACTTGACTTCACACTCCAGGATGTTTGGCTCTAGGTGAGTGATCAGACCACTGGGGTTATCTGGGTCATGAAGATCTTTTTTGTATAGTTCTTCTGTGTATTCCTGCCACCTCTTCTTAACATCTTCTGCTTCTTTTAGATTCAAACCATTTCTGTCCTTTATTGTGCCCATCTTTGCATGAAATGTTCCCTGGGTATATCTAATTTTTGTGAAGAGATCTCTAGTCTTTCTCATTCTATTCTTTCTTCTATTTCTTTACACTGATCACTTAGGAAGGTTTTCTTATCTCTCCTTGCTATTCTTTGGAACTCTGCATTCAGATGGGTATATCCTTCCTTTTCACCTTTGCCTTTCACTTCTTTTCTTTTCTTAGCTATTTGTAAGGCCTCCTCAGACACCATTTTGCATTTTTGCATTTCTTTTTCTTGGGGATGGTTTTGTTCTTCTTAATTCTCATTTATATCTGTTTATAACCTACATAATGCTAGTAAAGTAATGCTCAAAATTCTCCAAGCCAGACGTCAACAATATGTGAACCATGAACTTCCAGATGTTCTAGCTGGTTTTAGAAAAGGCAGAGGAACCAGAGATAAAATTTCCAAAGTCTGCTGGATCATTGAAAAAGCAAGAGAGTTCCAGAAAAACATCTATTTCTGCTTTATTGACTATGCCAAAGCCTTTGGCTGTATGAATCACAGAAACTGTGGAAAATTCTGAAAGAGGTGGGAATAGCAGACCACTGACCTGCCTCTTGAGAAATCTGTATGCAGGTCAGGAAGCAACAGTTAGAACTGGATGTGGAACACCAGACTAGTTCCAAGTAGGAAAAGGAGTACGTCAAGGCTGTATATTGTCACCCTGCTTATTTAACTTATATGCAGAGTACCTCATGAGAAATGCTGGGCTGGAAGAAGCACCGGCTGGAATCAAGATTGCCGGGAGAAATATCAATAACCTCAGATATGCAGATGACACCACCCTTATGGCAGAAAGTGAAGAACAACTAAAGAGGCTCTTGATGAAAGTGAAAGAGGAGAGTGGAAAAGTTGGCTTAAAGCTCAACATTAAAAAACTAAGATCATGGCATCCAGTCCCATCATTTCATGGCAAATAGGTGAAGAAACAGTGGAAACAGTGACAGACTTTATGTTTTTGGCTCCAAAATGACAAAATGACTGCAGACGGTGACTGCAGATGGTGACTGTAGCCATGAAATTAAAAGACGCTTACTCCTTGGAAGAAAAGTTATGACCAACCTAGACAGCATATTAAAAACCAGAGACATTACTCTGCCAACAAAGGTCCATGTATCAAAGCTATGGTTTTTCCAGTAGTCATGCATGGATGTTACAGCTGGACTATAAAGAATGCTGAGCACCAAAGAATTGATGCTTTTGAACTGTGGTGTTGAAGAAGACTCTTCAGATCCCTTGGACTGCAGGGAGATCCAACCAGTCCATCTTAAAGGAAATAAGTCCTGAATGTTCATTGGAAGGACTGATGTTGAATCTGAAACTCCAATACTTTGGCCACTTGATGCTAAGAGCTGACTCATTGGAAAAGATCCTGATGCTTGGAAAGATTGAAGGCAAGAGAAGAAGGGGATGACAGAAGATGAGATAGTTGGATGACATCACCGACTTAACAGACATGAGTTTGAGTAAACTCCAGGAGTTGGTGATGGACAGGGAGGTCAGGTGTATTGCAATCCATGGAGTTGCAAAGAGTCGGACATGACTGGATGGCTGAACTTAACTGAACGATAACCTACATAAGGTAGCTTTCATCTCCAGCATAGAAAAAGCTAGAGAAAAATCATTCCTTTTATATCAGTGTTTGCTCCATTGAACAGAAGCAATATACAGTGCTGGGGTTAACCTTTGGAGGTAACTTGATAATAGGTCTTCTCGATTGTAACAAATATAGTTTTTTTTTTCTTGTTTACAAGTTTCACAGTATCTATAGAACCAGAAAAGTGACACTCTCAAGTCATACCTGGATTCTTTCTATGATACTATAATGGTTGATACATGTCATTATATATTTATTAAGACCAACATAATATATAACACAAAGGTGAACTCTAATGTAAACTATAAACTTCAGTCAATAATGTCTCAACATTGTCTCACTGCTTGTACCAACTGTATCATACTAATGCAAATTGGTAATAATAGGAAAAACCGAGGAGAGTGGTGAGAGTATATATGGGAATTCTACTTTCCGTTCATTTTTCTGTAAACTTAAAACTGCTTCCAGAAAAGTCCTTTCTTACTAACATTTTACAAACTGTATTGAATAAATTAATTAGAGTTGACATGGGGATAAAAATGGGAAAGAATTTTTGGGAAAAGATCCTGATGTGATAAAACATAATGACAAAGTTGGAAGCTTAAACACATGGCTGATTTATTTCATCACTGGGCTTCTTTCATTTAATATTTATGAAGAGAGAAGCATTTCACCTATGTTATCAAGAAAAAAACAATTATTTGGATCCAATGTAAATATCTGTACTTTGTAGATAAAGTAAAAAAATAAAGACTAAAGTTTATTTCAGAATTCAAGTTTATATTTAAGTTGTCTCTGTGGTGATTGCAAGTAAATTACCTAAACAAAGTCATTTCCAACACTGTTAGCTCATAGAACTAGACAAGAATGCCAAGAGAAGAAAAGCCTTAACATTATACAATAAAAAAACAAGGTATTTTCTTTCTGGGGTTCAAGATGCACTGTGTTGGAGGCACTCTGAGATGACTAACCAAGTTAGGGTTTGGGATGTTTATTCCCCGGTGGCTCAGATGGTAAAGTGTCTGTCTACAATGCGGGAGACCTGGGTTCAATCCCTGGGTCTGGAAGATTCCCTGGAGAAGGAAATGGCAACCCACTCCAGTACTCTTGCCTAGAATATCCCATGGATGGAGGAACCTGGTGCAGGCTACTGCCCATGGGGTCGCAAAGAGTTGGACACGACTGAGCGACTTCAGTTTTATGTATTTCTACTGTCCTGGGACACAGAAATAGGAGGCAACAAATTGAGGTTTCTTTATCTGCCATGCAAATTCTGAAATGAAGTATTTTTGTGAGCTTTCTAAGTTGACTGACACGCTATCTCTATTTTGATCTTTGAGTATTATAAATACTAACATTTATGTACTTATATTCCTAAGTATAATTTTATTTTCTATTTATATTATGGATAAAAGAAATGTTCACATACTGAAGTACAAGAAAGTCATTCTGACTAATGTATGAGTTAACTTGAATTTTATGTTAACTAAAGCAGTCTGTTTGTGGTCTATCAAACATACATTGTCCGTATGCTGTCATTGGCCAGAAGTAACGAATGTCCATGATGACAATAAATATAAAAAGCCTCCCCTCCTGAGATTCCAATGTTGGTACTCTTTCAGTATTATAAGACTAGCTTCCCCAGTGCCAATGTTGTGTACATGTTGATCTGTTTTTCCTTTTTGTGGAAGCCCCGAAGGAATGTATTCTTGACTTGTTTGACGTTCCTTAGTTCTGATAAGATATAAAACTGTGCTGAAAATGCTTCTCTGAGGTAGACTCTCCTAATTTCCTGAGAGACTGTCTTCTGAGTTATATTCCTCAGTGTGGCTCAGATCAAACTCTTTTCTACTCCTAGTATAGGTTTTTTATTGATTATTTTCATTGACATTATTAAATTATTGCTTTCTAGGCGGTCTGACATGGTATGTGCGAGTGCACTAAATCCTCCTGGCTGAAGTAGGACAGGGAAACCTGTGCTATGGACAGGCTGGCAAAGAATGTTACCTGTTACAATTGCAGTGAATTTAGTTCAGTGGTACTGACCTATTTATTTCATAGGTTATTTCGAAGGCACAGTTCTTTGTCTCTACCAATGCACCAGAAAGTAGGAAGGAAGCAGAATGAGTTGTTGAAACTCTAGAATAACAAAAAGGGACTTGTTTCTAAAGATTCTGTTCTGCTCCATTAGTTCTCTCTGGTGCAGCTTAACTTCTGACTCTTGAGTTTATTGTTTCACCAGAAGCCATGCTTTGGGTATTGCTGTATCTTTTTCCCTTGGAGAGAAAGGCTGTGTCTCTGGATCACTTGGGGTGATTTTATTTTATTTTTTTCTAATGAGAGGGTTACATATACTCAGGTCAGCAACTTCTTTAAGATCCTAACAATGACAATTGTTTCACATGCCTCCTCAGTTCAGTTCAGTTCAGTCGCTCAGTTGTGTGCGACTCTTTGCAACCCCATGAATCGCAGCACGCCAGGCCTTCCTGTCTATCACCAACTCCCGGAGTTCACTCAGACTCACGTCCATTGAGTCAGTGATGCCATCCAGCCATCTCATCCTCTGTCGTCCCCTTCTCCTCCTGCCCCCAATCCCTCCCAGCATCAGAGTCTTTTCTAATGAGTCAACTCTTCCCATGAGGTGGCCAAAGTACTGGAGTTTCAGCTTTAGCATCATTCCTTCCAAGGAAATCCCAGGGCTGATCTCCTTCAGAATGGACTGGTTGGGTCTCCTTGCAGTCCAAGGGACTCTCAAGAGTCTTCTCCAACACCACAGTTCAAAAGCATCAATTCTTCGGCGCTCTGCCTTCTTCACAGTCCAACTCTCACATCCATACACGACCACAGGGAAAACCATAGCCTTGACTAGATGGACCTTAGTCGGCAAAGTAATGTCTCTGCTTTTGAATATGCTCTCCTAAGTGTCCACAAATGTCACTTTAAGTCATCCAACTACAACTTGAAAAATCCTCGCAGCGTTAGAAACAAACAGCTTTACAATTTGGTGACTCTCTCAAAATTCTTGTGCTGAGAATCGGCATCGTTTCCAAGCACTTTCCCCTCTACCTCTCAGAGCTTTTCTGAGCTGCTGTTGCCATTCTGCACTGCATTTTGGGGCACTAGATTTTGAAAGATTTTTGCCACCTTTACTTCTTTGCAAGAAATGGTACAGAAAAGAGGGAAGAGTAGACATCCACATGTAAACTGTATATGCCTGACCACTCCATTTGTTAACTTGCTTTACTCACGAGCAACCTCACAACAGATGCAGCAGCCTGCTCTCAATTCAGTGTCATTCAATATCAGTAGCATGCAGTAAATTTCTAATTTTAACACATAAGATTCATCCTGAAAAATCTAAATATACCATTTTCATCAATAGAGAAATGTGTTTAACCTTGTTTCTTTAGAAGTTCACTGGCCTAAGAGGAGATGATAAAAAGGGCAGAGCAAGTCTGATTCTTTCTGACTCCTTTATTCCTTAATGAAAAAACTGTTTTCCTTTCACATACAAAATGAATTAAAAACCCAAATTAAAGAATACTTCCTTATATTAAATAGATAACATTACACAGAGACTGTTAAGCTTCCAATGGATTCTGGGTAAAATAATCCAATTTTACAGATTAAAGGTAAAAGTGAATGAAACCATACTTTGAATAGTAATTTCTGAAGCACATATCTCTTTTTATTTTATCAGCACCAAGAATATGTGTCTTTATCCAAGCTCTCCACTATCCATCTTAGAATTGCCTGAAGTGCTAAAGGGAAAATCATTAAGACATTTATTTTTGTTTCCTTCAATAACAATGGCTGTAGGACAGAACCCATTGAGTGAGTGGAAAAAGCCAGGAGAGACCATTGCAAATATAATTACATAAACAAAGATGTCAGTCTTTGACAAAAGAAAAACCAATTTGGCATAAAGTTACCACTTTTAAATGCCATTATTTAGTAAACAGAAAATACAGTATTACTATAAAATTCTGAAACCTTTTGTCAATAGCCATAGGTAAAACACTACAAAACTAAGCAATTAAAACATGGTCCTAAAAACTGCTCAAGATCGGCACTTCTCATGCCTTGGGAATAAAGGAATAGACAGGCCAATGGGATAATCACATAGGTCAAATATATTCCAAAATGATCCAAGTCATTGTGATATTTTTTCCTAGAAGCCTGACTAGGTACTTTGATGTCTCAAGCAAACAGTTTGAAAGAGATCTGTGCTAGTTTTTGATTGCTATGTAACAAATTACTATAAATTTAGTGGTTTAAAACAACACTAATTATCTCACAGTTTCTGTGGGTCAGGAGTCTGGGCACAATCTAACTGGGTTTCCTGCTCAGGGTGTCACAAACCTACAATCAAAATGTTGGCTGGGAAGCATCCTCCTCTGGAGCTGAGTCTCTCTCAAGTTTACTCAAGTTGCTGGTGGAGTTCAATTTCTTGTGGCTATAGCACTGAGGTCCTCAGCTCTGAGAGGCCACCCATTTCTGTAGGCAGTTCAGAATATGGTTGTTTGCCTCTTCAAGGCCAGCAGGAGCGCTTCCTTTCAAGTGGATCACCTAATAATGTCAGGCCCATTTGCAAAATTTCTTCACCTCTTCCATATAATATAACCATAGGAGCAATATCTCATCGTACGAACAGGTTCCATTCACACTGTGCGCATTGCTGCTGCTGCTAAGTTGCTTCAGTCGTGTCCAACTCTGTGCAACCCCATAGACGGCAGCCCACCAGGCTCTACCATCCCAGGGATTCTCCAGACAAGAACAATGGAGTGGGTTGCCATTTCCTTCTCCAATGCATGAAAGTGAAAAGTGAAAGTGAAGTTGCTCAGTCATGTCCGACTCTTAGCAACCCCATGGACTGCAGCCTACCAGGCTCCTCCGTCCATGGGATTTTCCAGGCAAGAGTACTGGAGTCGGGTGCCATTGCCTTCTCTGTGCACATTAGGGGGTTGAATAGAACCCTGGTCATTGGGTATTATCTCAGGTCTATCATAGGCCCCTTCCAGTGAACTTGCTACTGACTCCCATCCCTTTCCTTAAACATAAAACGCCCAACAAACTATAGTCTTCTTTCTTCTCCAGTCTCCATCTATCTTTCCAGCCAGGTTAATATGTCACAGGTTAATAAGGTCACAGAGAGACCTTACGCCATTTTCTTATCCCCTTTTTTCTCTGGTTCTCAACTCAAGCTTTTCAAAAGTTCTGACTCTGAAATTCCATACATTCCTCTCTTGCTTGATTTACCTCCTAAAATAAGTCTCCCTCGAATGGCTTTCTATTCTAGAAAACCATCACCCACCACTTTCCCAGGTTAGTACTGCTATGTTGAGGCCTCACGTGTCCATGTAAAGTGGAATTTGCTGGGTAGGTATTGAGAGAGATGCATATTAACCCTCTATAGTGTCATACTGGGGCCTTGTAACTCCAAGAAACCTCTACCACTTCACAGTCCAGATGTGGTTATCAATTAGTGACAGCAGGTTATCGTGTTATTTCAGATATTTTTATGTAACAATGAGACAATTACTTCTAGGTCACAAATGATGAACTTTAAGGCTCAACTTATTTGAAGGGATAGTTTCAGCTAATATTCCTGTGTTTATCTGTGTTTTATAAAGCAAGAGCTGAATTTCTTTCTCTTTTTTAATGATACAGGCTCAATATCTTTATACATATATATTGTTATAAACCTTAAAGAATCATGTGTTTTCTGTTTCAGAATGTATACATATATAATAAAAGATAAACATATGATAGGAATGTGAAACTCTAAATTCAACGTATTGATTATTTCTGGAGAAAGAGAGAGAAATGGGATTAGGAAGAAGAATAGAGAGGTCTATGCAGTCCGTGGGGTCGCTAAGAGTCAGGCACGGCTGAGTGACTTCACTTTCCCTTTTCACTTTTGTGCATTGGAGAAGGAGGTGGCAACCCACTCCAGTGTTCTTGCCTGGAGAATCCCAGGGACGAGGGAGCCTGGTGGGCTGCCGTCGATGGGGTCGCACAGAGTTGGACACGACTGAAGCGACTTAGCAGCAGCAGCAGCAGCAGCAAGCATGATCACCTCTGTACTGTTTTAATTCTTAGTTTCTTGGTAAAGGCATAGGTGTTCAATATACTATTGAAGTCATTAAAAAAAAACATTTAAAGTTGCTAAAAATGATACTAAAGACATGCAGAAAAGTAAAAATCATTTCTTCAAGAAATCTACTAAAACTCAGCAAGAACAGCAATTATCTGTGCTAGCTGAACCACAACCCACTTCCTTCTCCCTGTTTCTCTGTCCAACGTAACAGAAATTCCACTCTAGGCAGCCAGGAGCACAGGACTCTTTCTCGCTGCAGCCACGTGTCAAGGGCTATAGTGTCTTTCCAAGGAGGGCAGAACATCCACATTTCTCATTCCACCTCACAGATGTTTGTGGCATAGCTAAGTTCCTGTTAAGTGCCATCAAGAATTTGGGGGCTCCCTTTTTCTGTCCAGCTCCTACTCATGGGAAGAAGCCCTACTTATGTATGCATGACACCCTAAGAACACTTAGGTCCCCAGTTCATACATAGGTCTGAGGTTCCAGACTAGGAAAAGGCAACAAGGAGGACCAGAGGCTACCACCCTCCATCCAGTGCCCAGCTATTAAAGCAGGAGTGTCACTCAGAGAAAAAGCATACCACTTGTCCCCAAACCCAGCTCCAGCGCATGGCTCAGAGATTTTTGCCCTGGGCAAGAAGCAGGCCACAGACTAGAGAGGGCTGAAGCTCTACTCAAGAGGACTTATTTTTTTGAGACAGAATGTGAGTAAATTTAAGCCTAAGGATGTGCTCACAAGTGATGGAGGTTTTGATGGGAAGCAGTTAAAAGCAAGCTAGTAGCTTAATTACTAGTCTAACCAATAAACTAGATTTCCTAGAATTAAATTTCTGTACCTCACTGGAATTAAGTTAACATACATTTGATATAGATGCTGACATCTTAAGATGTATATATTAAGCCCTATAGCAATAAATAAGAAAAAAAACCAATAAGAACTGTAAAAAAATCATTAAAGAAATGAAAATATTACATTAGAAAATGTTTAAGCGAAAGAAAGCAGTAAAGGAGTAGAGGAACAAAAGACATGAGACATATAAAAAACAAAAAGCAAAACTGCAAATGCAAATCTTAACTCTATCAATATAACATGAATGTGTATGGATTAAACAATTCATGCAAAAGACAACTGGATTAAAAAATAATATCAAACTATGTGCTATGTAGAAGAGACATACTTTAGACTTAAAGAGACAAATAGATTAAAAGGCAAAGGCGTGTTGCATGTTGTATACCATGCAACAGCAAAACTAAGGTGGCTATATTAATAGTCAAGATATACTTTAAAACAAAAATATTACTAGGGATAAGTACAGGCATTTTATAAGAGTAAATTCTTTTATAAAAGGGTTAATCCATCAGGCATATACAACAAATTATAAACAGATATGTACTAGTAACTGAGCACCAAAATACATGAGGCAAAAACTTACAGAGAATAAGGGAGAAGTAAACAATGAAACAATACTAGTTGGAGACCTCACTATTTCATTGTAAATAATGAATAAAACAACTGGCAGAAGATGAACAGGAAATGAGAACATCAAAACACTTACAAAGCAACTAGAATTAAGAGGCATCTATAGACTACCCCACTCAACAGCAACAGAATATACACTCTTTCCCAATGCACGTGGAACATTCTCAGGGTAGGTGACATGCTAAGCTACAAAATAAACCTCATAATATTCTCTAACCATAATAAAATAACATCAGAATTCAATAATAGAAACAAATTTGGGAAGCTCATAAATACATGGGTATTAAACAACACAGTTCTAAATAATCAATATGTCAAAAAAGAAATTACAAAATACTTTTGAGATAAATGGAAATGAAGACACAGAATGCCAAAACTAACAACTTGCGGCTGTAAAAGCAGTGCTTAGGGAGACATTTATAGCCATAAATGCCTATAATAAAAAAATAAGAAAGATCTCAAATCAGTACAATAACCATCTACCTTAAGACATTCAAGAGAAAAGACAAACTAAACCCAAAGCAAACAGAATATAGGAATAAAGACCAGAGTAGAGGTAAAAAGAAAATGAATAGAATAAAATGGATAAGATTAATGACACCAAAAGTAGGTTATTTGAAAAGATCAAAATTGACAACCTTTAAGAGTACAAACTTCCAGCTATACTATGAGTAAGTTATGGATATCTAGCATACAACATAGTGATTATAGTTATTAATATTGTATTTTACACTTGAAAGTTGCTAAAACTGTACATCTTACGTGTTATTACCACAAAAAGTAGACGATAATTATGTGATATGAAGACTGTCTTAGCTAATGCTACTGTGGTAATCATTTTATAATAAATATATCAAATCAACACACTACATACCTTAAACTTATACAATGTTGTATGTCAGTTATATCTCAAAAAAAGATAGAAAAAATGAACAGAACTTTAGCAAGACTTATTAATAAATGAAGAGAGGAGACTCAAATTGCTAAAATCAGGAATGAAACAGAGGACATTACTATTCATCTTACAGAAATAAAGTGATTATTATGGAATACTATGAACAGTGTATGCTATTAAGTTAGATAACTTAGATGAAATGGACAAATTACTGAAAAGATAAAAACTACTCAAGCTGATTCAAGAATGAATAAACAAATTGAATAGATCTATAACAAGTAAAGAGACTGAATTAGTAACCAAAAAACTATCCACAAAGGAAAGCCCCAGCCCAGATGGTTTCACTGCTGAATGCTACCAAATGTTTAAATAAGAATTGATATCAATTCTTCATAAAAAATAGAACAGGAACACTTACCAACTCATTCTATGAAGTTCTAGTAATCCAAACCTGACAAAAAAAAATCACAAGAAAAAAACTACAGACCAGTATCTCTTAAGAATATAGATACAAGTTCAGTTCAGTCACTCAATCGTGTGCGACTCTTTGCAACCCCATGAATCGCAGCACACCAGGCCTCTCTGTCCATCACGAACTCCTGGAGTTCACTTAGACTCATGCCCATCGAGTCAGTGATGCCATCCAGCCATCTCATCCTCTGTGGTCCCCTTCTCCTCCTGCCCCCAATCCCTCCCAGCATCAGAGTCTTTTCCAATGAGTCAAATCTTTCCATGAGGTGGCCAAAGTACTGGAGTTTCAGCTTTAGCATCATTCCTTCCAAAGAAATCCCAGGGCTGATCTCCTTCAGAATGGACTGGTTGGATCTCCTTGCAGTCCAAGGGACTCTCAAGAGTCTTCTCCAGCACCACAGTTCAAAAGCATCAATTCTTCGGCGCTCTGCCTTCTTCACAGTCCAACTCTCACATCCATACATGACCACAGGAAACACCATAGCCTTGACTGGACGGACCTTAGTAGGCAAAGTAATGTCTCTGCTTTTGAATATACTATCTAGGTTGGTCATAACTTTTCTTCCAATGAGTAAGCGTCTTTTAATTTCATGGCTGCAGTCACCATCTGCAGTGATTTTGGAGCCCAAAAAAACAAAGTCTGACACTGTTTCTACTGTTTCCCCATCTATTTCCCATGAAGTGATGGGGCCAGATGCCATGATCTTCGTTTTCTGAATGTTGAGCTTTAAGCCAACTTTTCCACTCTCCTCTTTCACTTTCAACAAGAGGCTTTTTAGCTCCTCCTCACTTTCTGCCATAAGGGTGGTGTCATCTGCATATCTGAGGTTATTGATATTTCTCCCAGCAATCTTGATTCCAGCTTGTGTTTCTTCCAGTCCAGCGTTTCTCATGATGTACTCTGCATATAAGTTAAATAAGCAGGGTGACAATATACAGCCTTGACGTACTCCTTTTCCTATTTGGAACCAGTCTGTTGTTCCATGTCCAGTTCTAACTGTTGCTTCCTGACCTGCATACAGATTTCTCAAGAGGCAGGTCAGGTGGTCTGGTATTCCCATCTCTTTCAGAATTTTCCACAGTTTACTGTGATCCACACAGTCAAAGGCTTTGGCATAGTCAATAAAGCAGAAATAGATGTTTTTCTGGAACTCTCTTGCTTTTTCCATGATCCAGCGGATGTTGGCAATTTGATCTCTGGTTCCTCTGCCTTTTCTAAAACCAGCTTGAACATCAGGGAGTTCACGGTTCACATATTGCTGAAGTCTGGCTTGGAGAATTTTGAGCATTACTTTACTAGCATGTGAGATGAGTGCAATTGTGCGGTAGTTGGAGCATTCTTTGGCATTGCCTTTCTTTGGAATTGGGATGAAAACTGACCTTTTCCAGTCCTGTGGCCACTGCTGAGTTTTCCAGATTTGCTGGCAAATTGAGTGCAGCACTTTCACAGCATCATCTTTCAGGATTTGAAACAGCTCAACTGGAATTCCATCACCTCCACTAGCTTTGTTCGTAGTGATGCTTTCTAAGGCCCACTTGACTTCACATTCCAAGATGTCTGGCTCTAGATTAGTCAACACATCATCATGATTATCTGGGTCATGAAGATCTTTTTTGTACAGTTCTTCCGTGTATTCTTGCCACCTCTTCTTAATATCTTCTGCTTCTGTTAGGTCCAGACCATTTCTGTCCTTTATCGAGCCCATCCTTGCATGAAATGTTCTCTTGGTATCTCTAATTTTCTTGAAGAGATCTCTAGTCTTTCCCATTCTGTTCTTTTCCTCTATTTCTTTACATTGATTGCTGAAGAAGGCTTTCTTATCTCTTCTTGCTATTCTTTGGAACTCTGCATTCAGATGCTTATATCTTTCCTTTTCTCCTTTGCTTTTTGCTTCTCTTCTTTTCACAGCTATTTGTAAGGCCTCCCCAGACAGCCATTTTGCTTTTTTACATTTCTTTTCCATGGGGATGGTCTTGATCCCTGTCTCCTGTACAATGTCATGAACCTCATTCCACAGTTCATTAGGCACTCTATGTATCAGATCTAGTCCCTTAAATCTATTTCTCACTTCCACTGTATAATCATAAGGGATTTGATTTAGGTCATACCTGAATGGTCTAGTGGTTTTCCCTACTTTCTTCAACTTGAGTCTGAATTTGGTAATAAGGAGTTCATGACTACTCACAAAATAACCAGCAAACTAAATCCAGCAATACATAAAGAGGATTATATACCATTACCAAGCTGAATATAGTCCAGCTGAAATATTCATACTTAATGGTGAATACTGAATGCTTTCTCTTCAAGATCAGGAACAAGACAAGGACATCCACTGTAATTACTTCTAGTCCACATTATACTGAGGGTCCTAATGAAACCAATTAGGCAAGAAAATGAAGTGAGTGACATCCGGATTGGAAAGGAAGAAATAAAATGCCATTGCTTGACGACATGACCTTGTGTATAGAAAAGCCTGGGGAACTGTTTAATAATTATTACAACTAGTATGTCTAAAAGGTTGAAAAGAGGCAGAAAAGACTCTCAACACACAGAAAGTTTATTGTGATTCTATACACTTATAATTTATAACACCAATAGAATATTAAGAAAACAATTCCACTTACAAGAGTATCAAAAATAATAAAATATGTAGGAATGAATTTGACAAAAAAGTGTAAAACTTGTAGCTGGAAAAGTACAAATCATGTTGAAAGAAATTAAAGACGATCTAAATAAGTGGAAAGGCTGGTGTTCGTGGATCAGAAGATTTAATATTGTTAACATGGCTATGTTGTTCAACTTGCTCTATAGATTCAACACAATCTTGATCATAATTTTCCAACTGAATTTATGGTTAACTTGTGTATCATATCATGAGATAATCAGTGTAAACAGACAAACAAAGCCTTTTCTGGCCAAAAAAATTTGGAAAAATAAGTCAGCCAAAATTAAATAATTTTATTTAATGCAGGATTTTTCAGCAACATTAATATGCTCAAGAGCACTGTCACTTGGCATTTTCCAAATGCATTTAACTACAGATGCCTTTTTTGGGGGACCATGTATTAATATACCAAGGGCCATTAGTGTTCTCCAACACACATTTTGAGAAATACTGTCCCAGGGGATATTAATTCACTCTGTTAATCTACTTCTTATTGTCTCCCTAACTGATGCGATGAGCAATCAGTCAGGAAGAAGGGGGAGTCAGAAAACCAAGTCAATGTGCATAAGCACACATATCTTAGCCTTTTATTAAATTGAAAGCTTCATTGATCGTATTCATTTATGATTACCTCACAAAAGGATTGCTGGAAAGTGTTACACAAACTGACCATCTGAATCACACTCACTGCTTTTTAGTGACTGGGCAAAAAGATTTTGTACAATGTATAGATGCTAGTGAGTGATGAATGGCTTCTCTTATTAGTCCAAAGTTCATAGCTCTTCCAAATCGCCTAAGAGCATTCTGGGAAGCAATTAACACACCAAAACAAGGATATGCCATTGTAATCAGCAAAATCTAGAGTGGAGGATCTCTACAGGTCAAATAATCTAGGTTTACTCAATTAATAAAGAACATAAAAAGAGATGTGGGGAGAATATTTAGACTAAGAAATACTATTTGAAAAATGGGCAAAATTAATTATAGTGTTTAGAGACACACATTTGGGTGGAAATGTTTAAAGAAATGCAAAGACATCACAACTATGAAAATCAGAATAGAGTAAATTTTATGAAGGAAAGAAGGATTTGTGATTGATAACAGGAATCTGGAGAGCTTCTGGAATGGCTGCCAAAGCTATATTCTTTGATCTTTGCAATGGCTCGCCTTTTAACAATTCATTACATTATGTATAACAATCCATGTTATAGCATTACAAAAATCCATAACATTATAATCATTATGCTATAAGCTGTTTTCTTAATCTATGTTTAATCTTCTCAAAAATGTGTTTTAAAAATGGCTTTATAAATAAATATGCATCAAAGGTTATATATCCACATTTAATTTCTGCAGAAAACTGACCTTCAGAAGAATGGAATAGATCTTAACATCTTTCTCCTGATATTCAGTACCTTCCTATGTCACCACATTAAGGTACATACCATTTCCAGATTCACTAAAAGACATCTGCATATACCCTTCTGATGACATGATTTCTTTCATTTGTTATTTACATATAGAACTAGATAAAGTATTTGTGTTGTGGGCAACTATTTTCTAAAACTGTTTGTTTTATATTGGAATATAGTTGATTACCAAATTTGTGTTAGTTTTAGGTATACAGCAAAATGATTCAGTTATACATGTACATGCATCTATTCTGTTTCAAATTCTTTTCCCATTTAGGCTATTGCAGGGTATCGAGCTGAGTTCCCTGTGCTATACAGTAGGTCCTTGTTGGTAATTTATTTTATTTTTTAATTAATTTTTATTTTTTAGTTTGTTTTGCTTTACAATACTGTATTCGTTTTGCTATACATTGACATGAATCAGCCACGAGTGTACATGAACTCCCAGTCCCGACCCCCACCTCCCCCCTCCCGCCCCACACCTTCTCTCTGGATTATCCCCGTGCACCAGACCCAAGCATCCTGCATCCTGCATTGAACCTGGACTGGCGATTCGTTTCACTTATGATATCATACATGTTACACTGCCACTCTGTCAAGTCATCCCACCCTCTCCCTCTCCCACAGAGTCCAAAAGGCCATTCTATACATCTGTGTCTCTTTTGCTGTCTTG
>SJXQ01000808.1:121035-196916 GCA_006408695.1 Aepyceros melampus | reverse complement strand
TTTCACTTTCATGCATTGGAGAAGGAAATGGCAATCCACTCCAGTGTTCTTGCCTAGAGAATCCCAGGGACGGGGGAGCCTGGTGGGCTGCTGTCTCTGGGGTCGCACAGAGTCGGACACGACTGAAGTGACTTAGCACCAGAGATATCTGAAATATCTTTCTTCCTTGTTAGTTAGCAATTTGAGACAGACTTTTTAAAAGCATTCTTCAATATCATCAGTCCTTGCATACCAGCCTGTCCTGAACTTAAACAGAAAAAGAAAACTGCCAAAGCTAATGAACTATGACTACAGAGAATAATTCTGTCAGAGAAATAGTCAATGAACGTTTCTGCAGTTTAAGCATTCCCTCATCCTCTGGTTTAGGGAAGAGAGTAGAAATAAGTCTCTGTCTTTGCTCTTGTTTCCTTTTAATCATTCTATTCCTTGCTTGCACAATGAGGTCTGGTTTTCAAGTGAAGGACCAGATTTAGCACAGTGGCTCAGGAGACTCATGGGATCATTTTATCCAGCAAAACATCTATAATTTATGGGAACAATTTGACCCGATAAAATTCTTGGTGCCCTTATCCAGCTATAATTTCATCTGAACACATTCTATTTTACTATCAGTTTAGACTCTAACCTCCCTATTTCACTTACTTGCTGCTGTTTTAAATACAGCCCTGCCCAGTTTCTGGGCAAGGCATCTGATTTAAAGATTATTAGCCAGGACTTTCTTTTTCTTGGATTAATAAGTCATTTATAGAGCTAAAACACTTTGGAGTTAAGTTAGTTCTCCTGAGAACTTCCCTGGTGGCTCAGAGGTTAAAGCATCTGCCTCCAGTGGGGGAGACCCGGGTTCGATCCCTGGGTTGGGAAGATTCCCTGGAGAAGGAAATGGTAACCCACTCCAGTATTCTTGCCTGGAGAATCCCATGGATGGAGAAGCCTGGTAGGCTACAGTCCATGTGGTTGCAAAGAGTCGGACACGACTGAGCAATTTCACCTTTACCTAACTATATGCAGGACATTATATAAGATGGAAAGGATGTATGTATGTATGATATAGTGCCTGACCTTGTCTTCTACATGTCTGTCAATTATATCATTATATCCAACAAAGACTCAATGAGGATTAACTACAAATAGGACAAAACTGCATGAGATGGTCTGTCCTTGCTTTTAAGATGATTAGGATTTTTCTCCAAAAAGTTTGAAATTTCTAGTGAAGTAATAAAATACATAGACTCGTACAAGCCTTTGTGGTTCTAAATGAGTATACTAATGTACACTTTTGTCTCATCTTCACAACTGGAAAGTCTTTTAAGCAAATGACTGTGTGACATGCCTTTTTTATATTTCAAGTGTCAAGCCTAATCCAGACAGATATTCCCAAGGAATCTACACAACTGCTGTGGGATACAGACATTAAACAGTGTTCTTTCCCCACCCAGTAGAGTGTGATAAGTGCTAAAATAGAGATGTTATCAAATACCAAAGAAGGATAAGGAAAGAATAACTCATCTGGAAGAAGTTTAAGAAATGCTAGAAGACTGACCCAGAGACTGGCTACCCACTCCAGTATTCTTGCCTGGAGAATTCCATGGACGGAGGAGCCTGGTGGGCTGTAGTCCATGGGGTCACAAAGAGTCAGACGTGACTGAGCGACTAACACTTTCACTTTCACTTCATAAATGAGCAAGGAAAGCATAACTTTAAAACCTGGGCCACACTGCTTTTTTTATCGGGCAATCACGCCACTCTTTACTTTAAACTATTGGTTCCCAAACTATGGACCTTGGCCCAGAAACATTAGCATCATCTGAAACTTGTCAAAATGCCAATGTTCATATCCCAGTGTACACTTATTGGATCAAAATCCAGTGGGGCCAAACAATGCATGTTTTAACATGTCCTCTAAATGGTACTAATAATGAACACTAAAGTTTGAGAACTACTTATCTAGGCCAACTCCTTGTCTTTTCACTATAAACACCAATACTTCAACCATGACTAAATCATGTCTTCTGAGTTAGTCATTAGTTTATGGAAATAAGAAAGTGATACAATGGTTATAAACACTAAACAGGCACTCTCAGATTTAACATTTTTTCACTTAAAGCCAGTATATCCCCCCATCAATTTCTGGTCCTGGTATAGTGTCTTCTGTGGCAGGTTTTTTTGCCCTCTTTTTTCTGTAATACTAGTCAAATTGCTTGACACTGGGTTAAACTGTAACATTTCAAACATGAACATATATAAATATAAAACCACTTTAAAATAGTTTTAAAAACTTCAGTGATCCCTGGCATATTATTTGCTATAAAATTAATTTTAGTCTAAAAGATTTATGACCATAGCATAAACTCTGGCTTCCGGTAGACTAATAAAAGTCAGTGTGAAGAGGTGGTAGACTTAGAGTACAGAGTCAACTAGACCTGCTTTCTGGGTAGCTCAAATGGTAAAGAATCTGCCCAAAGTGCAAGAGACCTGAGTTTGATCACTAGGTTGGGAAGATCTCTTGGAGAAGGGCATGGCAACCCACTCCAGTATTCTTGTCTGGAGAATTCCATGGAGAGAGGAGCCTGGAGGGCTACAGTCCATGGAGTTACAAAGAGTAGGACCCCACCGAGTGACTAACAGTTTCACATTCACATTTTCTCCTCCAAAGTAAGTAATACTTGGTGATGTCATTCTATTTCATAATCAGGAGTGAATATCAGCATCTCTGAACGCTCAGACCACCTTAAAGAAGAAAAATAATTACAACTAGTCAGACTTCACTATTTGTTGAAGTCTTTTAGGGTGTTTCATGAAACGGGTGTACCCGTTGTCATTACATGTCAATCCCACATGCCTGTTCAGCATAAACATTTGCCTTAGAAGAGAGAGGCGAGAGGCAAGATCGTGGCTAGGTGCATCTGCTGACTTCTCAGTCAAGTCAGCAGATGAAACCACCGAAGTAACTTCCTTCCTCTCTGGTTTCCTTTGAGGAAGAGATTAAAGAAAAGTTAGAGATATATTGAATAGGAGACCCTCCCCTGTCCCCACAGAACCTCATCAATTCAGAAGTTCAGAGGTGAGTATCAGTTCAGTTCAGTTCAGTCAATCAGTCGTGTGCGACTCTTTGCGACCCCAAGAATGCAGCATGCCAGGCCTCCCTGTCCATCACCAACTCCCGGAGTTCACTCAGACTCATGTCCATCGAGTCGGTGATGCCATCAAGCCATCTCATCCTCGGTTGTCCCCTTCTCCTCCTGTCCCCAATCCCTCCCAGCATCAGGATCTTTTCCAATGAGTCAACTCTTTGCATGAGGTGGCCAAAGTACTGGAGTTTCAGCTTTAGCATCATTCCTTCCAAAGAAATCTCAGGACTGATCTCCTTCAGAATGGACTGGTTGGATCTCCTTGCAGTCCAAGGGACTCTCAAGAGTCTTCTCCAACACCACAGTTCAAAAGCATCAATTCTTCGGCACTCAGCCTTCTTCACAGTCCAGCTCTCACATCCATACACGACCACAGGAAAGTGAAGAATTTGAGATGAGACTTTTGCCTTTTCTTTCTAATTTTCTTGCTTGACACCAATTCATCAGTCATATAGAATCCTTGGCTAGAAAATCATAAACATAATAACCAGTCTATCTAGGAATTTCACTGTTTAAATATATATTTAAGTAAGCAAAATTTAACCACATATTTTGTTACAATATATTCTCCATAGGAATTCTTTGTGTTCTGGGTTATTTTGCTGCTTTTCCTGCCTTCTCATTTTGGGTCATTTATCTTTGTATTAGATCTCTCCACATCCAGTCCCAGAAATAAACATTTTGCAGGATATATCTATGGCAGAATCAGTTTGTTGCAAGATCAATGGGACAACCTTCTTTCCTATAAACAGAACCAAAATTAACAAGTTCCCTTGGTATCTCTAATTTTCTTGAAGAAATCTCTAGTCTTTCCCATTCTATTGTTTTCCTCTATTTCTTTGCATTGATTACTGAGGAAGGCTTTCTTATCTCTCCTTTCTATTCTTTGGAACTCTGCTTTCAAATGGGTATATCTTTTCTTTTCTCTTTGCCTTCGCTTCTCTTCTTTTCCTAGCTGTTTGTAAGGCCTCCTCAGACACCATTTTGCCTTTTTGCATTTTTTTTTCTTGGGGATGGTCTGATTCCTGTCTCCTGTACAATGTCACAAACCTCCATCCATAGTTCTTCAGGCACTCTGTCTATCAGGTCTAATCCCTTGAATCTATTTGTTACTTCCACTGTATACTTGTAAGGGATTTGATTTAGGTAATACCTGAATGGTCCACTGGTTTTCTCTACTTTCTTCAATTTGAATCTGAATTTGGGAATAAGGAGTTCATGATCTGAGCCACAGTCAGCTCCTGGTCTTGTTTTTTCTCACTGTATAGAGCTCTCCATCTTTGGCTTCAAAGAATATAATCAACCTGATTTTGTATTGACCATCCGGTGATGTCCATGAGTAGAGTATTCTCTTGTGCTATTGAAAGATGGTGTTTGCTATGACCAGTGCATTCTCTTGGCAAAACTGTGTTAGCCTTTGCCCTTCTTCATTCTGTACTCCAAGGCCAAATTTGCCTGTTACTCCAGGTGTTTCTTTACTTCCTACTTTTGCATTCCAGTCCCCTATCATGAAAAGGACATCTTTTTGGGGTGTTAGTTTAGAAGGTCTTGTAGGTCTTCATAGAACCATTCAACCTCAGCTTCTTCAGCACCATTGGTTGGGGCATAGACTTAGATTATTGCGATATCGAATGGTTTGCCTTGGAAACAAACAGAGATCATCCTGTCATTTTTGAGACTGCATCCAAGTACTTCATTTAGGACTCTTTTGTTGACTATGATGGCTACTCCATTTATTCTAAGGGATTCTTGCCCACAGTAGTAGATATAATGGTCATCTGAGTTAAACTCACCCATTCCAGTCCATTTTAGTTTGCTGATTCCTAAAATGTCGATGTTCACTCTTGCCATCTCCTTTTTGACCACTTTCAATTTTCCTTGATTCATGGACCTAACATTGCAGGTTCCTATGCAATATTGCTCTTTACAGCATTAGACTTTACTTCTATCACCAGTCACAATAGAATGGGAAAGACTAGAGATCTATTCAAAAAAATTAGAAATACCATGGGAATTTTCACGTAAAGATGGGCACAATAAAGATAGAAATGGTATTGAACTAACAGAAGCAGAAGATATTAAGAAGAGGTGGCAAGAATACACAGAAAAACCATACAAAAAAGATCTTCATGACCTGATAATAATGATGGTGTGATCACTCACCTAGAGGCAGACATCCTGGAATGTGAAGTCAAGTGGGCCTTAGGAAGTATCACTATGAACAAAGCTAGTGGAGGTGATGGAATTCCAGTTGAGCTATTTCAAATCCTGAAAGATGATGCTGTGAAAGAGCTACACTCAATATGCCAGCAAATTCGGAAAACTCAGCAGTGGTCAGAGGACTAGAAAATGTCATTTTTCATTCCAATCCCAAAGAAAGGCAATGCCAAAGAATGTTTAAAATACTGAACAATTGCATTCCTCTCACACACTAGCAAAGTAATGCTCATTATTCTCCAAGCCAGGCTTCAACAGTATGTGAACCGTGAACTTCCAGATGTTCAAGCTGGATTTAGAGGAACCAGAGATCAAATTGCCAACATCAATTGGATCATTGAAAAATCAAGAAAAACATCTACTTCTAGATGTTTTAGATCTAGAAAAACATCTACTTCTGCTTTTTTGACTATGCTAAAGCCATTGACTGTGTGGATCACAACAAACTGTGGAAAATTCCTCAAGAAATGGGAATACCAGACCATCTTACCTGCCTCCTGAGAAATCTCTATGCGGGTAAAGAAACAACAGTTAGAACTGGACATGAAACAATAGACTGCTTCCAAATTGGGAAAGGAGTACCTCAAGGCTGTGTACTGTCAACCCTGCTTATTTAACTTATATGCAAAGTACATCATGAGAAACACTGGGCTGGAAGAAGCACAAGCTGGAATCAAGATTGCCGGGAGAAATATCAGTAGCCTCAGATATGCAGATGACACCACCCTTATGGCAGAAAGTGAAGAGGAACTCAAAAGCCTCTTGATGAAAGTGAAAGAGGAGAGTGAAAAAGTTGGCTTAAAACTCAACATCCAGAAAACTATGATCATGGCATTTGGTCCCATCGTTCATGGCAAATAGATGGAGAAACAGTAGAAGCAGTGACAGACTTTATATTTTTGGGCTCCAAAATCACTGCAGATGGTGATTGGAGCCATGAAATTAAAAGACACTTGCTCCTTGGCAGAAAAGCTATGACAAACCTAGACAGCTCATTAAAAAGCAGAGACATTACTTTGCCAACAAAGGTTCATCTAGTCAAAGCTATGGTTTTTCCAGGAGTCATGTATGGATGTGAGAGTTGGACTATAAAGAAAGCTGAGCACCAAAGAATTGATGCTTTTGAACTGTGGTGTTGGAGATGGCTCCTGAGAGTCCTACAGACAGCAAGGAGATCCAACCATTCCATCCTAGAGGAAGTCGGTCCTGATTATTCATTGGAAGAACTGATGCTAAAGCTGAAACTCCAATACTCTGGCCACCTGATGTGAAGAACTGACTCATTGGAAAAGATCCTGTTGCTGGGAAAGATTGAAGTCAGGAGGAGAAGGGGACGACAGAGGATGAGATGATTGGATGGCATCACCAACTTGATGGACATGAGTTTGAGTAAACTCCAGGAGCTGGTTTTGGACAGGGAGGCCTGGCTTGCTGTAGTCTATGGGGTTGCAAAGAGTCGGACATAACTGAGTGACTGACCTGAATTAACAAGTGGTCTCAGAGGAAGGGAGTCTCCACCCACAGTTCATGAGTATGAATCATAACTGGTCTGTGTTAGCCATGGAAATTTCAATTCATTTGGCAGTAAGTGGTCTGGAGTCAGCCCAAGACCCAGTTCTGACTAATGAGATAAAAGAAAGAGTTTGAACAATGAAGATACTCAGTATTCACAGAAAGAGATCATGAAGCATAATATCTACTTGACACAATCATAAAATTAAATCTTAAAGGTAAAACAATTTGTGTAAGGGAACCTGAATTACATAGGGCAGATCCAGGACACTGACTGGTTGAGAGGATCACAGAAGGTTCTCCAGAGACATACTCTTTGTAGCTTTTTAGTTCATAGATCAAACAGCCATCCATTGTGTGAAGTCTAGAATTAGGTTGAAGATTTTGGGATACTGTGAAGGTGTCCCCTCTGACTTCTAGAGTGAAAATGTTACTCAGTTGTGTCTGACTTTTTGTGATCCCATGGACTGGACCTTACAGGCTCCTCTGATGATGGGATTCTCGACGCAAGAATATTGGTGTGGGTTGCCAACCCCTTCACCAGAGGATCTTCCCAACTCAGGGACTGAACCTGGGTCTCCTGCATTGCAGGCAGATTCTTTACCATCTGAGTCACCAGGGAAGCCCAAAGTGCTTAGCTTTTCAGGCAAAAGAATTAAAAGCACTAGTCATATTATGTAAAGGACTAGAAAGCTGAGTGATCAGGTGACTGAGAGGATCTGTAGCCTTTATTATGAAGGCCTAAAACAATAACCAGGAAATCCACAGTCATACTGACGCTGGAAGAACTCTAGCAGAGTTATATCTCTCTTCTATCTCTAATATGGAAGAACTCTAGAACCTTCAGCTTACAGTCAAAGAGAAGCAATCATTTTCCTCCTATGTATTAGCCAACTTTTGCTCCCATCTACCCTGAACGCTCAAGAAGCTGCATATTGGAAGTGAATGAGTGAGACTTTCTAGAGTGATCTTTCCAGTTTAGCATCCCAGAGGTTATCATCACTGTGCTGTTCTACCTAATGGGGAGAATGAAGTGGTAGGGAGTGAAATCATAATTACAAACATCACAGTAGCAAGCATTTCATTAGAAGTTGCAGACACCCTTTTGCTTAAATTTCATGAAGCAACAAACTCTCTCAAACACTGATGAAAACATGGTGCCCCTGTTTTACAGAGAAATCACAACTCTGCTTAGCAAATTTAGCAAAGATTAGATAAAGTCACTGATTTATGATAAAAAAAATATAGGTAGAGAACTTTGGTCCTTTAGAAATATTCAAGAAAATAAGTTAATTCATCTTTTAGTACAATCAATAATTCACCAAACCATCTTTTTTCGGGGGCTTTGATTTTGGCTATAGCTAACCTCAACCTCTGGTGTGTTTGTTGATCACTGGGAAGACTGTGCCTTTTTGGCAACAGGGTGTGTAAGATATCCTGTACTTTTTGCTCAACTTTGCTGTGATTTTAAGACTGCTCTAAAGATAAAGTTTACTTAAAAAAAAAAAAAAGAACTCTCATTCACCATGACAACTGAGTAGATTTCAAGTGTGATTAAAAAAAACAAACAACCAAACTTGTTCTTGAAATTAGAATGGACTGAATCAAACTCTCCTACAAATACATTACTTACAATATTCTGAGTATTAGTGAATTATCCTATCGAGTCTCTGGAAACAGGAAACTGCCAAAGACCAGGGAAGAAAGCATGTTCTTCTGTTCTTGTTCTGGACCATACTAGTCCTCTAGGGCACTAAGGAAAGGACAGCAAACTCAGCCGTAATTATCAAGAGTTAGTTCTAGTTCTGGCAGACATACCTGGGGCTCCAGTATGGTGACCTTCAGCCATTCTCCAGTTCAAGGCTCTTCCATGAAGAATGCACTGGGTGGATCAGAAGAAACAATGCAGAAAGAAAACAACATGGTATATTACTTACACAGACTTCGGCCAAGCAAAGCCAACGGACAGACAGTACTACAGCCCCCAAAGATTTCTCTTGATTGGCTTTAGTGTTAAATCCACTCTCTCTCTCTCTCTCTCTTTTTTAATAAACTCCAAATTCTTTCCCTCATAGGATCACCACTTTGTTTTCTATACAAAGGTCTCTCAAACTCCCCTACCATATACTTAAACTTTTACTAAGAGGTCAAATTAAATCTTATACTGTTTTTAAAAAATAAATAAGGTGGGAGGAAACTTTCAGATGTGATGGATATGTTTATGGCACTCATTGTGGTGATGATTTTATGAATGTGCACTTATGTCCAAACTCAAGTTGCAAATATTCAATATGTACAGCTTTTTGCATGTCAATCACAAATTAAAAAAAAAATCGGGTGTGGGGCGGGAGGGGGGAAGTGGGGATCAGGATTGAGAGTTCATGTACACTTGTGGCTGATCATGTCGATGTGTAGCAAAACAAATACAGTATTGTAAAGCAAAACAAACTAAAAAAATAAAAATTAATTAAAAAAAAATCTCCAAACAAAAACAACTCCTCCCCAAATCTTTTCAAAAGGAACTGATTGAACCACATTTAATTCTGCCTTTCACTACCATTTATATTGTTTGCAAATAGTATCTCATTTTAACCTCATTATCATAATACATATCCCACCACAGAAGTATATTTAAAGATTCAGTCTTTATTGAGAGGACTAATTCTGCTTGACAAACTTCCTACTGTGTTCTTATATGACCACAATTTCATGACTGCAATAAAGCAAAGCACAGTCTTATCTTTCTCTCTCACTCTCTCCCCTCCTTCCAAATACTGTTCCTTCCTTTGTCACAATAGATTCTCCTTTTGAAAATTCTCTTTGATCAGTACAATTTATTCAATTATTTTGTGTCAGCTTTATTGAGGTATTATTTACATGCAATAGTGTACAATTTTAAGTGTACATTGCAGGGAGTTTTGACAAATGTATACAATGGTAAATACCATTACAATCAAGATATGGAATATTTCCATCATCCCTAAAAGTTCCTTCATGCACTTTTGTGGTCAATCCACTTCCTTCACCCAAACCAGTGACCAGTACTCATCTTTCTTTCACTAAACTTTCACCTCTTCTAAAAGTTCGCTTGAAGGGAATCAAAGCATGTGGTCTTTAAGTATGGTTTGTTCCACTTAGCATAATACTTTCAAGATTCATCCCTGGTGCACTCATCATATGGTAAGTATACCTTTAACATTTTACCAAACTGTCAAACTTCCCCAAGTGGTTGTAATGTTTTGTACTTCCACTAGCAACACTGAGAGTTTCAGTTATCCACTATTATTGCCAAAACTTGATACTGTTAGTCTTTTTAATGTTAACCATTCAAGTGGGTATGCAGTGGCATCTCACTATGAGTTTAAGTCTATCATCTTGCTATCTGATTTTATTTGTCCTGTTTTTCTTTGTTTCATTTCTCCCTGTTTCTTCTCTTGAATTTGTTGATTTATTAATTATTGTTTGTGATATACCTCAACAAACCTCAAATGACTTCCAATCAAGGCCAATGACTTATAACTCTAGAGATTCTATTTAGTTAATGGGAACTTAGCTTATTTCATGACCCATTATTTTAAAATGGATCTGAGACTTTAACCACACACGATCAATATAAAGAAGAGAGGCTGGTGCTTGCATTAAGGAAAGGGTAAGGATCAGTAGAGTGGTGGTGAGGAAAGCACAGATGTGACAACAAGGCTGCTGAAAATTCAGCTGTTTGTTTTTAGTGCTACTACACATGGCATCACTGACTCAATGGGCATGAGTCTGAGTGAACTCCGGGAGTTGGTGATGGACAGGGAGGCCTGGCTTGCTGCGATTCATGGGGTCGCAAAGAGTTGGACACGACTGAGCGACTGAACTGAACTGAACTGACTTTATTTCATGACCCATTATTTTAAAATGGATCTGAGACTTTAACCACACACGATCAATATAAAGAAGAGAGGCTGGTGCTTGCATTAAGGAAAGGGTAAGGATCAGTAGAGTGGTGGTGAGGAAAGCACAGATGTGACAACAAGGCTGCTGAAAATTCAGCTGTTTGTTTTTAGTGCTACTACACATGGCATCACTGACTCAATGGGCATGAGTCTGAGTGAACTCCGGGAGTTGGTGATGGACAGGGAGGCCTGGCTTGCTGCGATTCATGGGGTCGCAAAGAGTTGGACACGACTGAGCGACTGAACTGAACTGAACTGACACAGTCTTGAAGATTCCCTTTAAGAAAATCACTTAGGTAGGAAAAACAAATATTGTTTCCAAGTACATTCTGTTAATGTGACAAATTTTATTAAGGGTAAACAAAAAGGAAATAACCTTTAAATAAAATAAAAATAGCTAGATCCAAAGAATGGTGTCCTGATTTTTCGTAAAATACAGTGTAAACCCAGGGATTAAATTTGTAGCATAACATAACATGAAGACCTATTCCCTATGAGTTGTACCTAAAGCCACAACAGGAAAAACAGAATTTCCATATGAATAAGAGAGCGGTAGTTGGAGACATAGCCTCTCCTTCTGCTAGGATGAATCAATTTATGATCAGTGAAACACCAATTAAGGGTCAGAGTGAAACACAGAAATGAAAAAACATAACAAAACAAAAAAACACTAACAAACCAAACCAAGAAACAGTGACTCTGCAGAATAAGCAGGGAAATTTTACTCTCCACAAAGCAGGAGCTAGTTCTTCAGAACTACTTATAACATATCTATAGCCACCTTTCTAAACAGCTCAACTGAACGTATGTTTATAAGTAAAATCAATTATTTAGAGATCAATATGAAGAAGTTAAATGGCCATATTTATTTTCTTACAGGGTGGGAAATCATGCTATTTTATCTAGTTGTTACAGTGAATAGATCAAAGGAATTAAGTCATAGGGACTGGAAAATTTCCTGGCAAGGAAAGGACTCACCATGAGCAAGGAATACACTCAATTAAGTTTTTCTGATTCATTTCCTCCTTCTTCCCTCCCTCTCACCTTCGCTTCCTTTCTTCCTTTCTATCACAGTGTACTGGTGCCCAGTAATAGGCAATTAATTGAAAGCAAAACCAGAATCGGTTAAATTCAGTCAAAATATGGGTATCTCATACATGTTAAAATCAGATAATCTCTTTAAAATAGTCAATCATTTCTTCTTCTTTTGCTTCTTGTCAGACTCCCCTGGAGACATGTAAATTATTAATTCCATCTGGTTTATTGCTGTTGAGTGCTTATTTTTTCAAGGCAGGTGTAAATAAAGCTAAGTGACTTTTCAGAAAAGCTGCACAGTAAGGTTATAAACCTGAAGTGTAATTCTCCTCTTCCAGATGCCACTCCAGACAGAGAAGTTTACAAAAGGAAACCTATTACAGTGCCTTTTAGGGTCTACTAAAGTGATCAGCTGAGGGGAAAACCCTCAAGCTATAGGTGTAGTCAACTATTCGAATTCAGTCTTTCTGAATGGTAGAGTTGAGTGCATTATAATTTTTTTCTGGATTTTTCTCTCTTTCTTTTACGGGGCAAGGTAAGGTGGAGGTAAGAATGACAACACTGCCTCTATATGAAATCTCTTCCTTGAGTCCGAGGTAGGGCTGATTGTGAGGTGTTTCCTTCTTACTTACACTTCTCATTTTCTTCCTCTACCTACTATTTTTGCTTCTGTCATCTTCTGACATGAAACTTATCTGCCTAAGTACACCATCTCCAAACTAAATGAAAAAATGATGAAGAGGAAAAAAAATTTTTAACTCTCAGAAGTTTACACCTCTAAATCAGTCCAAAAAAGAGTTATCGGCAAGCCTCAAACTCTATATACTTCCAATGGCATGTGGCATCTTTCTGCTCTAATTAGATAATATATCATGTATGAATTAATGGTTTATTGGGTCTTGAATTAACATATTATAATTTATAACCTACTAGAAGTTTAAAACAGGACTGAAATACAGAAATAATTACCTCCATTAGTACATTTACGGCATAGCCATAGTTTCTACATGGTCAAGCCACAGAAAAACTCATGTTTGTGCTGGATAATGGTCCAGGCATAATAAATTCTGAGTATAGCTATCAGTGAGCACAAGTTAGATATTGTACTCTGTAAACTAACAAAAATTATCAGATAAGCCATGATAATCTGGAGAAAAAAATCAATTCCTTATGTTAAAGCCTCTAAGATTTCCCAGTTAGTTATTAGTATTAACAGCAATTTCCCAGGACTTTTATTAAGGAATATTGAGTTCCAGTCTCACATAGTCTCTGCAAGATCAGTCAACAACCATGCTGGCATCCCCTTGAACTATGGAATCATCTTGATTAATTGACCTCTCAGGCAAAAAATATACCAACATAGCCAAGGTGAGAAATAACAAATGCAGCAGAAACTAACACAACGCGGTAAAGCAATTATACTCCAATAAAAAAATAACAAATGGAAAACAACAGCAACAAAACCCCAAGCAAACGCATGTTTAGACTCATTTTGGTGTAGCTAAAAAGCCTGACATTGAAATCCAATGGACATGAGTTCCACTCTCAGTCTGTCAGTTACCACCAGTTCAGTTCACCCACTCAGTCTTGTCCAACTCTTTGGGACCCCCTGGACAGCGGCACACCAGCCTCCCTGTTTAATGCCAACTCCCAGATTTTATTCAAACTCATGTCCATGCAGTCAGTGATACCATCCAAAAATCTCATCTATTGTCATCCCCTTCTCCTCCTGCCTTCAATCTTTCCCAGCATCAGGGTTTTTTCAAATGAGTCAGTTATTTGCATCAGGTGGCCAAAGTATTGGAGCTTCAGCTTTAGCATTAGTCCTTCCAATGAATATTCAGGACTGATTTCCTCTAGGATGGACTGGTTGGATCTCCTTGCAGTCCAAGGGACTCTCAAGAGTCTTCTCCAACACCACAGTTCAAAAGCATCAATTCTTCGGCACTCAGCTTTCTTCACAGTCCAACTCTCACATCCATACATGACCACCATCTAGCCTTCACTAGACAGACCTTTGTTGGCAAAGTAATGTCTCTGCTTTTGAATATGCTGTTTAGGTTGATCATTGCTTTTCTTCCAAGGAGCAAGCATCTTTTAATTTCATGGCTGCAATCACCGTCTGCAGTGATTTTGGAGCCCCCCAAAATAAAGTCTGACACTGTTTCCACTGTTTCTCCGTCTATTTCCCATGAAGTGATGGGACAGATGCCATGATCTTCGTTTTCTGAACACTGAGCTTTAAGCCAACTTTTTCACTCTCCTCTTTCACTGTCATCAAGAGGCTTTTTAGTTCCTCTTCACTTTCTGCCATAAGGGTGGTGTCATCTGCATATCTGAGGTTATTGATATTTCTCCTGGCAATCTTGATTGCAGCTTGTGCCTCCTCCAGGCCAGCGTTTCTCATGATGTACTCTGCATAGAAGTTAAATAAGCAAGGTGACAATATACAGCCTTGACGTACTCCTTTTCCTATTTGGAACCAGTCTGTTGTTTCATGTCCAGTTCTAACTGTTGCTTCCTGACCTGCATACAGATTTCTCAGGAGGTAGGTCAGGTGGTCTGGTATTCCCATCTCTTGAAGAATTTTCCACAGTTTGTTGTGATCCACACAAAGGCTTTAGCAGAGTCAATAAAGCAGAAATAGATGTTTTTCTGGAACTCTCTTGCTTTTTCGATGTTGGCATGTGATCTCTGGTTCCTCTACCTTTTCTAAATCTAGTTCGAACATCTCAAAGATCATGGTTCATGTACTGTTGAAGCCTGGCTTGGAGAATTTTAAGCATTACTTTACTAGTGTGTGAGATGAGTACAATTGTGTGGTAGTTTGAGCACTCTTTGACATTGACTTTCTTAGGGATTGGAATGAAAACTGACCTTTTCCAGTCCTGTGGCCACTGGGAGTTTTCCAAATTTGCTGGCATATTGAGTGCAGCACTTTATCAGAGCATTATCTTTTAGGATTTGAAACAGCTCAACTGGAATTTCATCACCTCCACTAGCTTTGTTTATAGGGATGCTTCTTAAGACCCACTTGACTTTGCATTCCAGGAAGTCTTGCTGTAGGTGACTGATATACCATTGTGATTATCTGGGTCACGAAGATCTTTTTTTTGTATGTTTTTTATGTGTATTCTTGCCACCTCTTCTTAATATCTTCTGCTTCTGTTAGGTTGATACCATTACTGTCCTTTATTGTGCCCATCTTTACATGGAATATTCCGTTGTATATCTAATTTTCTTGAAGAGATCTCTAGTCTTTCCCATTCTATTGTTTTCCTCTATTTCTTTGCACTGATCACTGAGGAAGGCTTTCTTATTTCTTCTTGCTATTCTTGGAACTCTGCATTCAAATGGGTATATCTTTCCTTTTCTCCTTTGCCTTTCACTTCTTTTCTTTCCTCAGCTATTTGTAAAGCCTTCTCATACATCCATTTTGACTTTTTGCATTTCTTTTTACTTGGGGATGGTCTTGATCCCTGTCTCCTGTACGATGTCATGAACCTCTGTCCATAGTTCTTCAGGTCTATCAGACCTAATTCCTTGAATCTGTTTGTCACTTCTACTGTATACCTGTTAGCAATTTGATTAAGGTAATATCTGAATCCTCTAGTAGTTCTCCCTACTTTGTTCAATTTAATTCTGAATTTGGCAATAAGGCATTCATGATCTGAGCCACAGTGAGCCTCCGGTCTTGTTTTTGCTGGCTATATAGAGCTTCTCCATCTTTGGCTGCAAAGAATATTATCTGTTTTTGGTGTTGACCATCTCTTGATGTCCATGTGGAGAGTCATCTCTTGTGTTTTTGGAAGAGGCTGTTTGCTGTGACCAGTGTGTTCTCTTAGCAAAACTCTATTAGTCTTTGGCCTGCTTCATTCCGTATTCCAAGGCCAAATTTGCCTGTTACGCCAGGTATTTCTTCACTTCCTACTTTTGCATTCCAGTCCCCTATAATGAAAGGGACATCTTTTTTGGGTGTTAGTTATAAAAGGTTTTGTAGGTCTTCATAGAGTCGTTCAACTTCAGCTTTTTCAGCATTACTGGTCAGGGCATAGACTTAGATTATTGTGATATTGAATGGTTTGTCTTGGAAATGAACAGAGATCATTCTGTCATTTTTGAGATTGCATCCAAGTACTGCATTTCGGACTCTTTTGTTAATTATGAGGACTACTCCATTTCTTCTAAGGGATTCTTGTCCACAGTAGTAGATATAATGGTCATCTGAGTTAAATTCACCCATTCCAGTCATTTTAGTTCACTGATTCCTAGAATGTCAACGTTCACTCTTGCCATCTTCTGTTTGACCACTTCCAATTTGCCTTCATTCATGGACCTAACATTCCAGGTTCCTATGCAATATTGCTCTTTACAGCATCAGATCTTGCTACCATCACCAGTCACATCCACAACTGGGTGTCCTTTTTGCTTTGGTGCGATTTCTTCATTCTTTCTGGAGTTATTTCTCCACTGTTCTCCAGTAGCATATTGGGCACCTACCAACCTGGGGAGTTCATCTTTCAGTGTCCTATCTTTTTGCCTTTCCATACTGCTCATGGGGTTCTCAAGGCAAGAATACTGAAGTAGTTTGCCATTCCCTTCTCCAGTAGACCATATTTTGTCGAACTCTCCACCTTGACCCATTCGCCTTGGGTGGCCCTACACAGCATTGCTCATAGTTTTATTGAGTCAGACAAGGCTGTGGTCCATGTGATCAGATTGGTTAGTTTTCTGTGACTGCGGCCTTCAGTCTGTCTGCTCTCTGATGGAGAAGGATAAGAGGCTTATGGAAGCTCCTGATGGAAGAGACTGACTGGGTCTTCTGATGTGTTGGGCCACGCGCAGTCAGTCAGTTCAGGCGCTCAGTAGTGTATGACTTTGCGACCCCATGAATCGCAGCATGCCAGGCCGCGCTGTCCATCACCAACTCCTGGAGTTCACTCAAACTCATGTGCATTGAGTCGGTGATGCCATCCAGCCACCTCATCCTCTGTCACCTCCTTCTCTTCCTGCCCCCAATCCCTCCCAGCATCAGGGTCTTTTCCAATGAGTCAACTTTTTGCATGAGGTGGCCAAAGTATTGGAGCTTCAGCCTCAGCATGAGTGAAGAGTGGAGTCGCTCAGTCGTGTCTGACTCTTTGCGACCCCATGGACTGTGGCCCACCAGGCTCCTCCATTCATGGGATTCTCCAGGCAAGAATACTAGAGTGGGTTGCCATTTCCTTCTCCAGGGTATCTTCCCAACCCAGGGATTGAACCCAGGTCTCCCGCTTGCAGGCAGATGCTTTAACCTCTGAGCCACCAATACTTTGGCTTCAGCTTCAGCATAAGTCCTTCCAATGAACACCCAGGACTGGTCTCCTTTAGGATGGACTGGTTGGATCTCCTTGCAGTCCAAAGGACTCGCAAGAGTCTTCTCCAACACCACAGTTCAAAAGCATCAGTTCTTCGGCGCTTAGCTTTACTTACAGTCCAACTCTCACATCCATACATGACCATTGGAAAAACCATAGCCTTGACTAGATGGACCTTTGTTGGCAAAGTAATATCTCTGCTTTTTAATATGCTATCTAGGTTGGTCATAACTTTACTTTCAAAGAGTAAGCATCTTTTAATTTCATGGCTGTAATCACCATCTGCAGTGATTTTGGAGCCCCCCAAAATAAAGTCTGACACTGTTTCCACTGTTTCTCCATCTATTTCCCATGAAATGATGGGATCAGATGCCATGATTTTTGATTTCTGAATGTTGAGCTTTAAGCCAACTTTTTCACTCTCCTCTTTCACTTTCATCAAGAGGCTCTTTAGCTCCTCTTCACTTTCTGCCATAAGGGTGGTGTCATCTGCATATCGGAGGTTATTGCTATTTCTCCGAGCAATCTTGATTCCAGCTTGTGTTTCTTCCTGCCCAGCGTTTCTCAGGATGTACTCTGCATAGAAGTTAAATAGCAGGGTCTGCCGGCCGCAACAGAGCATGCAGAAGTGCACTGGCTGTGACTGACAGCACAGAAGTGCAGCCGAGGAGCTACCCCATGTCCAAGGACCAATGGCTGTGTGGGCGCAGGTGGGTGGAAAGGAGCTACTCCAAGTTCAAGGTCAGGAGGGGCGACTTCATCCAAGGTAAGAAGCAGCGGCTGCACTTTGCTGGAGCAGCCATGAAGAGAAACCCCACATCCAAGGTAAGAGAAACCCAAGTGAGATGGTAGGTGTTGCACGAGAGCATCAGAGGGCAGACACACTGAAACCATAATCACAGAAAACTAGCCAATCAATCACATGGACCACAGCCTTGTTAACTCAATGAAACTAAGCCATGCCATGTGGGGCCACTGAAGATGACGGGTCATGGTGGAGAGGTCTGACAGAATGTGGTCCACTGGAGAAGGGAATGGCAAACCACTTCAGTATTCTTGCCTTGAGAACCCCATGAACAGTATGAAAAAGCAAAATGATAGGATACTGAAAGAGAAATTCCCCAGGTCAGTAGGTGCCCAATATGCTACTAGAGATCAGTGGAGAAATAACTCCAGACAGAATGAAGGGATGGAGCCAAAGCAAAAACAGTAACCAGTTGTGGATGTGACTGGTGATAGAAGCAAGGTCCGATGCTGTAAAGAGCAATATTGCATAGGAACCTGGAATGTCAGGTCCATGAATCAAGGCAAATTGGAAGTGGTCAAACAAGAGATGGCAAGAGTGAATGTTGACATTCTAGGAGTCAGTGAACTAAAATGGACTGGAATGGGTGAATTTAACTCAGATGACCATTATATATACTACTGCGGGCAGGAATCCCTCAGAAGAAATGGAGTACCCATCATGGTCAACAAAAGAGTCCAAAATGCAGTACTTCGATGCAATCTCGAAAACGACAGAATGATCTCTGTTCGTCTCCAAGGCAAACCACTCAATATCATGGTGATCCAAGCCTATGCCCCAACCAAGTAAGGCTGAAGAAGCTGAAGTTGAACGGTTCTATAAAGACCTACAAGACTTTTTAGAACTAACAACCAAAAAAGATGTCCTTTTCATTATAGGGGACTGGAATGCAAAAGTAGGAAGTGAAGAAATACCTGGCGTAACAGGCAAATTTGGCCTTGGAATACGGAATGAAGCAGGCCAAAGACTAATAGCGTTTTGCTAAGAGAACACACTGGTCACAGCAAACAGCCTCTTCCAACAACACAAGAGAAGACTCTACACATGGACCTCACCAGATGGGCCATGCTCAGTAAATCTTAAACCTAATATTCTTTCGATGATTGGGGCTGTGTTCCAATCATCGAAAGTCACTCAGTCGTGTCCGACTCTTTGTACCCCGTGGACTGTAGCCTACCAGGCTTCTCCATCCATGGGATTCTCCAGGCAAGAATACTGGAGTGGGTTACCCTTTCCTTCTCCAGGGGATCTTCCCAACCCAAGGATCGAACCCGGGTCTCCCGCATTGGAGGCAGACGCTTTAACCTCTGAGCCACCAGGGTATTTACCTGGGGCCAAACTATGGTGGAGATAATGAAAATAATGGAGACCTCCTTCAAAAGGTCCCATGCACTCGCTCAGTGCCCCTGACCCTGCAGCAGGCCCCCACTGACCCATACCTCCGCCAGAGACTCCTGGACACTCCCAGGCAAGTCTGGGTCAGTCTCCTGTGGGGTCACTGCTCCTTTCTCCTGGGTCCTGGTGCACATAAAGTTCTGTTGTGCCCTCCAAGAGTCTATTTCCCCAGTCCATGTAAGTTCTGGCAGCTCTATGCTGAGGTCAATGGTGACCTCCTCCAAGAGGGCTTATGCCATACTCAGGTCTGCTGCACTCGGAGCCCCTGTCCCTGTGGCAGTCCACTGCTGACCTGCACCTCTACAAGATATATTCAAACACAGTTCTGTCTCAGTCTCTGTGGGTTCTTGGGTCCTGGTGTGCACAAGGTTTGTTTGAGTCCTCTGAGTGTCTCTGGCAGGTATGGGGTTTGATTCTAAACGTGATTTCACCCCTCCTCCCATGTTGCTGGGTCTTCTCCTTTGCCCTGGGATGTGGGGTATCTCCTCAAAGTCCTTCCAGCTCCCTGCAGCCACTGTTTCAGTGCCTGTCATCTTGCTGGGGTTTCTTGGCCCTGTCAGTTACCACCACTGTGGTCCTAATGAGTCCATTAACTCTTACGGGTCTCATCTGAAAAACAAAATTGTTGTATGGGATTGCTCTGAGGATTAAATAAGATAATGTAGGCATAACACCTATACAGTAGACCCTCAACTAATGATAGCTCTCTCCTTTCATTCTGTTTATATTTCCAACTTCTAGGTTAAAACGGATTCTTGGTCTTTAAGGTTACGTGAAATCTTTTCTCTCTTCTTCAAAAGCATTTGGCAGATAGGAGGCGCTGAATAAATGTGAACTCCCTGTCAGATCTTTACACGCCTCACCAGGATCCAGGCCTCCACTGAAGCATAGCCCCTTTCATATATTACCTGACTTCATCCGCACAGCAGCTCAGTCTCACGTCCTCATTCCTTACTGCAGAAGCAGTGAGTCAGGCTGAAATAAACAGAGGAGTGCATAAGTGTCTGTAAATGTGGCTTAAACAATAACCATTTCTGGGGTAGATGAACATCAAAGCATTAATGCAGATATACACATTAGAGAGAACAAAATTTTAGAATTTGTGCCCTCTTTTCTTTTTTGTTGTTAAAACTCTTGTTCTGACCACAACAGGAGTCATCATTTTTGTGTGTAAAGACAGGGTTCAAGGTTTACAAAATGATGTTCTTTTAATTTTTCAAGGACAAACTTGAATGCATTTGTATATTACACTTTTTAGCAATAACAGCCAAGATTAGCAGAAAAGAATATAAATTGGCCTCTTTTATTCAAAACATTTATATGCTGTGTAACTTTATAAAGTTAAGTATTGTCAGCTTCACATACTTTGTTTTATTTGGGATATTCATCAAAGGATATGTGAATAAGAGTCTATTTTAAGACACACTGTCTGAAATAACATTTTTTAAAGGGATAATAGTTTTGAATCTAGTGTATTTTTCATTCATTATAAATCCACTTCTCTGACTCTCCACCCATTATATGAGTAATAGTCATTATTTCAGGGAGTTGTTGGAGACTTCCTAGAACAAGTAAGTCATTATTCAACTTTGAGCTTCAAAATTAATTTATTCCTGAGTTCACAGTCAGATGATAGTCTTGAGAACCAAGCTTTTCTGGGAGGAATATGTTTCCTAAATTGCAAAATCTTTTTACATTGCAAAAGCAAAACGAGGGTGTCAGAGGTTTTTTCTTTCTCGGTCTTAATATACAGAGAAGAAAGGATATTAGGGAAGTCTTGGACATAAAGGATGAAGAAGCCTTTCAGTGTACAGAGGACTTTGAGAGCTCTGGAGGAGATGAAATTAGGGTAACTCTCCCTGAGTCCCTGAGATGGAGGCAGATGCTCCTGGACCAAAGATGGAGGGAGAGGGAATGAGATAGCTGGAAGTGAAAAGTCATGAGAACATATCGCTTTCCCATTTCAGGCTATTGCCCAAAAAAATGCCTTGGAGTAATCCTGTAGCCCTTGGATTGGCCACAGTAGAGCAGATGCTGTATGACATATTCCGGCACTCACTCCTCTGCTGCCTTGTGGATGGAGTGGGGGTTGGGGGGAGAATGGGGAATCTGTCAGGTAGCTAATAATTAAGAAACAATTTGCCTTCCAGAGGTTTTGGGAGAAAATAAATGGGGTGGAAAGTGGCTGGAGAGCAGATGGAAAATGCAGTGATTCTCAGGGGTTTAGCCATTCAAACACACACCTAGTCTGAAGTCAGTGAGGCCCACCTGAGGTCTAGACATATATCCTCCCATCATCACAGTGTTACCCGAACTCCCTGTGTCAAGAAACCTCACAGAAAGAAAAGGAAAGGTGTCCTGAAAGACTAAGCACCCGCCCCCCAATAAAACATATTTTAAAATGAAAAAGAATGAGTCATCTTGAATGGGCTGTTTTGTGGTGAAGGTGGTTTAGTGTTTGCTACTGAATGGAGGCTGAGTGCTGAAGAATTGATGCTTTTGAACTGTGGTGCTAGAGAAGACTCTTGAGAGTCCTGTGGACTGCAAGGAGATCCAACCAGTCCATTCTAAAGGAAATCAACCCTGAATATTCATTAGAAGGACTGATGCTGAAGCTGAAGCTCTAATACTTTGGCCACCTCATATGAAGAGCTGACTCACTGGAAAAGACCCTGATGCTGAGAAAGGTTGAGGGCAGGAGGAGAAGGGGGACAACAGAGGACAAGATGATTGTATAGCATCACCAACTTAATGGACACAAATATGAGCAAACTCTGAGAGATGGTGAAGGATAGGGAAGCCTGGCATGCTGCAGTCCATGGGGCTGAAAGAGTTGGACATGACTTAAAGCTAAACAACAACAGCTGAATGGGAATGGGGGCTACTGAGCAAGGTGAGATAGTCATATAAGTAATTAACATGTCTGCATATCTGAGTTGCATCTTTTGCTACTCTTTGGAGAACCAATCAAGAAGTTCTGGTTTTCCCAAAGTTCAGGGCTAGCACTGAATGAATAAGAAATCAGAAACCATTTTACAAGACTATATACTGTGTCAGAATTTCAAAAAGTCTTAAATTAACTGTATAAAATGCTATTGAATATTGTTCTATGCATTCATTGTTTTCCTTGATCAGTGTTTATTCTTTAGTGAAAATCAAACATCTCCAGATAGAAAGCAATAGATCCTCTACAATATCCTGAAATATTCTGCACTATCCTGAAAGCCAAAGAGGACATAACTCAGAGAGGCATTCAAATTGGTACTTCTAAATATTAAGGGCACCAGAAGGGTCTGGAGGCTTCCTGATGTGCCAGGCTAACCTGTCCATGGCTGGAACTGAAGCAGGGACTGTGGAAGTCTGGGGTTGACACCGGAGCAGGGTGTTACTTAGAGTTCAGGGCAGCACTTCTTTACAAATCATTTAAGAAGAATGTCAGTGTTTCAACAACCAGCAAGACCATGTATACTGTATCTAATCTGTCTTGGGTGCAACAGAAGAGAGGAGTGGTCACAGCAGCAGTAACAACATTCCTCATCCCCTTAGCAGATAAAACAAAGTGTAGACAATTTGCAGGGCTGAAGCTCCTCATTTCTGGGCCCCAGCATCCTGCTTTCTTACTCCTGCCTCTGAGAGAAGAGGACCTGGAGAGGTTCCTGGCTTGGCAGGATTATCACGGGCTGACCTTGGAGTTACTCTATGAGGGGTGTGTTGATCTTTGCCTGCAAGTGCTCTGTAAGTAACAGCAGCCAATGCTGGTGAGAATTAATGACGCATTCATGGTAAATGTGTCTGCATGTATGTCTGTTGTGACTCTTGAGTTTTGGGGCTTCACTTAGCAGAGGGGTCAACCAATTCATCTTTTTTTTTTTTTGTCCAAAAGAGCCTAAAGGCATGAATTTGAAGAGGCCCTAAATATGATCAGTCTAACATCCAGATTCCAAAGTTAGCAAGCTAGGTGGGGGTTAATTTATATTCTAGAGTATGAGAGCTCCAGCAAGACAATCCTTAAAAGGCAAACTGGCAAAACCAAGACATTTATCTGTTTCACACTCAACACTATTAATCTAAAATGAAGGTTTGTTTTAAATTCAAGACCTTGACCAAATGCACTGAGCATTCTTAAAGGTAACCCAATAAAACCAGTAACTTAAATTGAGTTCCCCCCGAAACAGACCTTGGAGATAATGACCTGAGTACAATGGTTGATTAGGGAGCCGATTCCTGCAGCACCACTGGGGATGGGAAAGGAAGACAGGGAATGAAAGGAAATTAATACAAAGTAAGATACTATGCAGGTAAGCAGTGTGGGCGACTGAGGTTCAATCCCACTGGGAATCTCTGAGTGATATCATTCCTCAGTAAGGTCACCTGAAGGATGAGGAAACTGGTATCTTCAGTCGCTTTCATCATTGGCTGAGTCTGTCTTGGGGGTATCAACTCCCCAACATCTGACCTGCCCCAAGAAGGGGTGAGGCATGCCATGGAAAGTTCTCTAAAGGAAAGAAAAAAATACATGCATGTCTCCACAAATGACCCAGTTTTGTTTCTTTTAATGGCTGAGTAATATTCCATTGTGTATATATACTATATCTTCCGTATCCATTCATTTGTTGATGGACATTTAGGTTGCTTCCATGTCCTGGCTATTTTAAATTGCTGCAGTGAACACTGGGGTACATCTGTCTTTTTCAATTCTGTTTCTTTCAGGGTATCCCAGTAGTGAAATTACTGATATACACACTGCTGCTGCTGCTGCTAAGTCACTTCAGTCGTGTAAGACTCTGTGAGTCGCCAAAGACGGCAGCCCACCAGGATCCCCCGTCCCTGGGATTTTCCAGACAAGAATACTGGAGTGGGATATACACACTCCATGTGTAAAATAAGGCAACGGTGCCCCACTCCAGTACTGTTGCCTGGAAAATCCATTGATGGAGGAGCCTGGTAGGCTGTAGTCCATGGGGTTGCTAAGAGTCAGACATGAATGAGCAACTTCACTTTTACTTTTCACTTTCATGCATTGGAGAAGGAGATGGCAACCCACTCCAGTGTTCTTGCTTGGAGAATCCCAGGGACGGGGGAGCCTGGTGGGCTGCCGTTTATGGGGTCGCAGAGAGTCATGTCTCACACACGACTGAAGTGACGCAGCAGCAGCAGCAGTGAGAACTTTCTGTATAGTACAGGGAGCTCAGCTCAGTGTTCTGTGGTGACCTAGATAGGAGGATGAAGGGAGGGTGGGAAGGAGGTCCAAGAAGGAGGAAATATATGTACACATAACAGCTAATTCTTCAAGAGATGGGAATACCAGACCACCTGACCTGCCTCTTGAGAAATCTGTATGCAGGTCAGGAAGCAATAGTTAGAACTGGACATGGAACAACAGACTGGTTCCAAATAGGAAAAGGAGTACATCAAGGCTGTATATTGTCACCCTTCTTATTTAACTTATATGCAGAATACATCATGAGAAACGCTGGGCTGGATGAAGCACAAGCTGGAATCAAGACTGCCAGGAGAAATATCAATAACCTCAGATATGCAGATGACACCACCCTTATGGCAGAAAGTGAAGAAGAACTAAAGAGCCTCTTGATGAAAGTGAAAGAGGAGAGTGAAAAAGTTGGCTTAACACTCAACATTCAGAAAACTAAGATCATGGCATCTGGTCCCATCACTTCATGGCAAATAGATGGGAAAACAGTGGAAACAGTGGCTGACTTTATATTTTTGGGCTCCAAAATCACTGTAGATGGTGATTACAGCCATGAAATAAAAAGATGCTTATTCCTTGGAAGAAAGGTTATGATAACCTAGACAACATATTCAAAAGCAGAGATATTGCTTTGTCAACAAAGGTCCATCTAATCAAGGCTATGGTTTTTCCAGTAGTGATTATGGATGTGAGAGTTGGACTATAAGGAAAGCTGAGCACCGAAGAATTGATGCTGTTGAACTGTGATGCTGGAGAAGACTCTTGAGAGTCCCCTTGGACTGCAAGGAGATCCAACCAGTCCATTCTGAAGGAGATCAGTCCTGAATGTTCATTGGAAGGACTAGTGTTGAAGCTGAAACTCCAAAACTTTGGCTACCTGATGTGAAGAACTCACTCATTGGAAAAGACCTTGATGCTGGGAAAGATTGAAGGCAGTAGAAGGGGACAACAGAGGATGAGATGGTTGCATGGCATCACCGACACAATGGACATGAGTTTGAGTCAACTCGGAGTTGGTGGTGGACAGGGAGGCCTGGCCTGCTGCAGTCCATGGGGTTGCACAGGGTCGGACATGACTGAGTGACTGAAATGAACTGAATAGCTAACTCACTTCACTGTAGAGCAGAAACTAACAATATTGTAAAGCAACTAAACCCAATTAAAAAAATACACACAGTAGAAGCCATCAGTGTGTATAGAGAATGGAGAGTTAACAATGTGAATATGTCATTTGGGCAACTCAGAATCGGAAAAGAGTACTTCCAGGCATTTCTGGAAGTAACAAAAAAATGTTAGTAGATGAACACTAGAAGGCAGTAGTGTTTTGATAGAGCCAACGTAAATGGAAAATATCAGAATTTGTTTAGCTTGTAGATTTAAGCTATAATTTTGTCTAACTATTCTTTGACATTCATTTCACTCAACTGAGTAGATCTATTAAGAAGACTGCAAAAGACAAAAATGATTTGGAAAAAGTTGACTGCTAGAATCCAAAGTCAACTATGAAAGCTAAATCCTTCTCTGTATAACTCTAATGAGATGACGCTTAAGGTAGACCAGTTATATTTAAGAAATAAAAAGAAAGCGAATTTTAAAAATCTTAGGTTTCTTAGATGCTTGAGATTATGGTGCTGGGGAACTATGGGCAGCATGTCTTCAGAAGTGAAACTCAAATTATGTTTATTCATATTTAAGAAATATATCTCCTCTCAAATCATTTAAAAATACAATTATGGTTGACCATCATTTAAAAGGGCTGTTTAAACTTCATAGTGGGGCTATTTGGAATAAGGAATTCTTAAAAGTGTCTGAGAGGAAAAGGGTTTGTGTCTGTGTGTGTATTTCTTTCTCTTCCTCTCTTTTTCTTTCAGCCCAAAGAAACATTAGTTTCAGCACTAACCTCCAGTCACAAACATTATTTCTGGTGTCAGAATAGCTGTGCTTAGTTTATTTCAAAGCTAGAATAAATGTAAGGTGTAGAAAGCTATGGTTTTTCCAGTAGCCATGTATGGGTGTGAGAGTTGGACTATAAAGAAAGCTGAGTGCCAAAGAATTGATGGTTTTGAACTGTGGTGTTAGAGAAGACTCTTGAGAATTCCTTGGACTACAAGGAGATCCAACCAGTCGATCCTAGAGGGAATCAGTCCTGAATATTCATTGGAAGGACTGATGCTGAAGCTGAAACTCCAATACTTTGGCCACCTGATGCAAAGAACTGACTCATTGGGAAAGACCTTGATGCTGGGAAAGATTGAAGGCAGGAGGAAAAGGAGACGACAGAGGATGCGATGGTTGGATGGCATCAGCAAATCAATGGACATGAGTTTGAGCAAGCCCCAGGAGTTGGTGGTGGATAGGGAAGCCTGGCATGCCTCAGTCCATGGGGTCGCAAAGAATCGGACACAACTGAGTGATGGAACTGATCTGAGAATTTACAAAAGGGAATATTTGAGAAGGTGCCAGTGCCAGTGGAAAGGATAAGAGACAAAATTTGAAGAGATATTCAAGGATCACGCCCACATGCCCTTCCCAGGAGACTGCACCAGGTATCTGGGAAACAGTAACAACCAAAGCAGAGAGGCTAATGAACCCCTCAGAAACCAGACAAGTTCTAGACAGTCCTAAAATTACATGTGCAGTTCACTGTATGCAAAAGTAGCCTGTACTTATTACAAGGGGATGATTTACAGAAAAGTTTGGATTAATCAAGTGCCTTCATAACACAATTGGAACTGATATGGGCTTATAATAATTGGTCTAAAAATGTTAGCTGCTGCTGCTGCTGCTAAGTCACTTCAGTCGTGTCTGACTCTGTGCGACCCCATAGACAGCAGCCCACCAGGCTACCCCGTCCCTAGGATTTTCCAGGCAAGAACACTGGAGTGGGTTGCCATTTCCTCCTCTAATGCATGAAAGTGGAAAGTGAAAGTGAAGTCGCTCAGTCGTGTCTGACTTTTAGCGACCCCACGGACTGTAGCCCACCAGGCTCCTCCGTCCATGGGATTTTCTTGGCAAGAGTACTGGAGTGGGGTGCCATTGCCTTCTCCGAAAATGTTAGCTAGTAAACATTTATAAACATTATATACTGCTTAGCACAGATACTTTAAAATGTTTGAGCATTTTTATGAACCCACATTATTTAGAAAAATAATTTTATAAAATAAAACAGTAAATACATCTCTAATACTGCCTGGAATATTGTTATATCTATCCAACACATAAGCAGTATACTAAACAATTAATGAAGCCTACGGAAATTACCATGCAGGTCAATGGAATGTGTGAAGAAAAAGACCTGAAAGCCAGAAATACGTTCTTATTGAGAGAAGAGTATCAGTCAATTCAGTTCAGTTGCTCAGTTGTGTCCGACTCTTTGCGACTCCATGAATCGCAGCATGCCAGGCCTCGCTGTCCATCACCAACTCCCGGAGTTCACTCAAACTCACGCCCATTGAGTCAGTGATGCCATCCAGCCATCTCATCTTCGGTTGTCCCCTTCTCCTCCTGCCCCCAATCCCTCCCAGCATCAGGGTCTTTTCCAATGAGTCAACTCTTCGCATAAGGTGGCCAAAGTACTGGAGCTTCAGTTTTAGCATCATTCCTTCCAGAGAAATCCCAGGGTTGATCTCCTTTGGACATTATGGTATGGATTAGGTGTGGATGGATATACTTTAATGGTATGGATAAAGCATAACTGTGACCCTGCTACTGCTCTTAAGTTACAGCAACAAGGGGACTTCTCTGGTGTCCAATGGTTAAGAATACACCTTGCAATGGAGGGGATGTGGGTACAATCCCTCGTCAGAGAACTAAGATCCTACATGCCACAACCAGGGAGTCTGTCTGCTGCAACGAAAGACCCTACATGATGCCGCAAAAATGCCGCCTGCTACAACTAAGACCTGATGCAAATAGTAAATGTTAAAAAAAAATTACAGCAACTAGTAGATCCAATGTTCTATATTAAAAAAAAAACCACTTAAAGATTAATAGGAGCTATATTTATTTTTTCCTAAATACTTTAAAAATGTTTATTTTTAATTGGAGGATAATTGCTTTACAACATTATATTGGTTTCTGCTGTATATCAACATGAATCAGCCATAGGCATACATATGTCCTCTCCTTCTTGAACCTCCCTCCTGTCTCCCACCCTATTCCACCCTTCTACATTGTCACAGAGCACAGGGTTTGAGCTAACAAAGTTTTGAGCCAATAGGAGCAAATAGAAGCTATTTTTAAAGTACAGATTTAATATTCAAACTAGAAGGTTATTTAGCCTACATAAAAGAAATCTGTTTACTAACCATTAATAATCATTGATGTCAATAATATATATAAAAATCAATATTCATTTGGAAGAAAATTTAAACCTAAATTAAAAAGGCCATTTACCAAGTTTTAAAAGGACATTTACCAAGTTTTAATTCATAAGTATGCCTGAATCCTATGCTTCTACTTGCTAGCTTTGTGCCCATAGAAAATAGGCTATTCTAATTTTCATATTACCAGTAACCTACACTGATTATAGACTAAACTATTATTATTATTATTTAGATAAGAAAGTATTTATACCAGTACTTGACAGGGAGTAGATTTCTAAAAATGTCACTTTTACTTAAATAAGTATATTCACATTTTTATGATATGAAAAAATGGTATATGGAAAAATATAAAAATTTGATATTGGATTTCATTTTTCATAAAACAGAGATGTAGTTATGTTTTTTCAATTTGTGTAGGTAAGGGAGTCCACCAGGCCAAAGTTTGACTTATGGACCTCTTGAGGAAAACTGCTGTACCTAGAATTGCCATATCAAACATTCCATTAGCTAGAGTTCCACAAAAGTGTGTTATTATTCCTCCTTAATGCAATGCTTCAACACTGACTGAAACTTTTATATTAATATTTACAAGTACTGTTTTAAAAATAAGATAAGTAACCATCTTTCTCCATGTTGTGGATTATTTGATATCCTTCAAATCTTTAACAATAGTTTGGGAAGTATTGTGACTCTTATGCATCAAAATGAACCTCAATATTAATAAGCTTAGGGCTTCCCAGGTGGCCTTAGTGGGAAGGAATCCACCTGTCAATGCAGCAGGAGCAAGAGATGAAGGTTCATTCCCTGGGTTGGGAAGATCCCCTGGCGTAGGATGTGGCAACCCACTCCAGTATTCTTGTCTGGAAAATTCCATGGACAGAGGAGCCTGGCAGGTTATAGTCCATGGGGCCACAGAACTGAGCGACTAAGCACACACACACATAGTTAGGATTTACTGAGAAGTAAAGCCTAATATGTGTTAGTCCTAATTAAGCTTATCGGATATTGTGTTACATGTGAAGACAAAGAGAGTTTCTGTCTGCAATAATCTTTAATTATATGGGAAGACATGTAATAAACAGGTAAAAAAAAAACAAGAACACAGGAAATCTGGGTTATAGTGAGTGTTATAAAGGATGATGTGGTCAGTATCACTTGAGTTAGGTATATACAGTAATCTACGAAACTGCTCAGATTAAAATCATGACCAATTGTATCACTAATAACTTGAAGAACTTGATGAAATAACCAAGAATTCTGAGAAATTATTGAAAAAATAAAAGATAAAATAGGAACTAGCAGAGCTGAAATAATAAGTGTGGAGTAAATTGAAGTGGAATTAATAATTCTGAAAATAATTTTCTATATATAGGTCTTTCAGAAAACAAAAATCATGGCATCTGGCCCCATCACTTCATGGGAAATAGATGGGGAAACAGTGGAAACAGTGTCAGACTTTGTTTTTTTAAACTGAAGGAAATCAAAGAAACTTTCTTCAGGCAGGCTTGAAAATAAAAATCTTCAAAAATATGTTTGTTTGTTTTTTTAAAGAATCCAAGTTTCTCTGCTTATAAAGATGAAAGAAATGCATCTACTGTTTTGAAAAGTGAAGAAGTCATATAGGTAAAATTACTTAGACCTCTTCAAGTATTACACACTTTAAGATTATAATGACTATAAGAATATATAAAATAAAATATTATTAACTTTCATAGTTGAATAGTATAATTCTAATTATTTTCACATTCACTATCTTAAAATTTCACCTAAAGTAATTCTGCATTGTAGGAAGTAGGATAATACTTATTTTCAAATTATAAAGAAAGAGATTTTGAGTCCAATTTGAGATTGTTCCGACCCAGACCAAGGATCACTGCTATTGTGAAACAAGACCAAATCTTTGGTTATGACAATCCACCAATTCGGCTTACAGAAAATACTAACATGCATTTGCAATCTGACAAATGGCCAGACATGTCTGCATTTCCTTTCCAAATAGAAAAAACAAATGAAAAGAAACACATTTCTCAATAGTAGAATACAATATATTTGCTCTAGGTCCATTATTCGGTAAGTGTGGTGGTCATTAAGACTGTCTCAATAATTCAGCTGTCTCCTTCTAGTGACAAGGCTGTCTTAAATTGTCCAACAACTTCTATATGTCTGTTACTTTTTTCTTAAGACATATAAGTAGAAATGGTGAGTATAACATTCGGAAAGAAGCATGAGGTACCATTCCACACCGGTCAGAATGGCTGCGATTCAAAAGTCTACAAGCAATAAATGCTGGAGAAGGTGTGGAAAAAAGGGAACCCTCTTACACTTTTGCTCTAGGTCCATTATTCGGTAAGTGTGGTGGTCATTAAGACTGTCTCAATAATTCAGCTGTCTCCTTCTAGTGACAAGGCTGTCTTAAATTGTCCAACAACTTCTATATGTCTGTTACTTTTTTCTTAAGACATATAAGTAGAAATGGTGAGTATAACATTCGGAAAGAAGCATGAGGTACCATTCCACACCGGTCAGAATGGCTGCGATTCAAAAGTCTACAAGCAATAAATGCTGGAGAAGGTGTGGAAAAAAGGGAACCCTCTTACACTGTTGGGGGAATGCAAACTAGTACAGCCACTATGGAGAACAGTGTGGAGATCCTTAGAAAATTGGAAATAGAACTGTCTTGAAAGTGAAGTCGCTCAGTCGCTCAGTCGTGTCTGACTCTTTGCGACCCCATGGACTGTAGCCTACCAGGCTCCTCCGTCCATGAGATTTTCCAGGCAAGAGTACTGGAGTGGGGTGCCATTTCCTTCTCTAGGGCATCTTCCCACCCAGGGATTGAACCTGGGTCTCCCGCATTGTAGGCAGACAGTGACCCAGCAATCCCACTGCTGGGCATACACACTGAGGAAATCAGAATTGAAAGAGAAACATGTATCCCAGTGTTCATCACAGCACTGTTTATAATAGCCAGGACATGGAAGCAACCTAGATGTCCATCAGCAGAAGAATGGATAAGAAACCTGTGGTACATATACACAATGGAGTATTACTCAGCCATTAAAAAGAATACATTTGAATTAGTTCTAATGAGGTGGATGAAACTGGAGCCAGAGTGAAGTAAGCCAGAAAGAAAAGACACCAATACAGAATTCTAACACATATATATGGAATTTAGAAAGATGGTAATGATAACCCTGTATGCAAGATAGCAGAAGAGACACAGATGTATAGAACAGTCTTTTGGACTCTGTGGGAGAGGGAAAGGATGGGATGATTTTGGAAAATGGCATTGAAACATGTATAATATCATATAAGAAATGAATCACCAGTCTAGGCTTCATGCAGGATACAGGATGCTTAGGGCTGGTGCACTGGGATGACCCAGAGAGATGGTATGGGGAGGGAGGGGGAGAGGGGTTCAGGATTGGGAACACATGTACACCTGTGGTGGATTCATGTTGATGCATGACAAAGCCAATACAATATTGTAAAGTAAAATAAAATAAAAAAAGCAGCATTAGGCAACATTTCAGTTCAGTTCAGTTCAGTAACTCAGTCATGTCCGACTCTCTGCAACCCCATGAATCGCAGCACGCCAGGCCTCCCTGTCCATCACCAACTCCCAGAGTTCACTCAGACCACGTCCATTGAGTCAGTAATGCCATCCAGCCATCTCATCGTCTGTCATCCCTTCTCCTCCTGCCCCCAATCCCTCCCAGCATCAGAGTCTTTACCAATGAGTCAGCTCTTCACATGAGGTGGCCAAACTACTGGAGTTTCAGCTTTAGCATCATTCCTTCCAAAGAAATCCCAGGGCTGATCTCCTTCAGAATGGACTGGTTGGATCTCCTTGCAGTCCATGCATATATATGTATATATATACATATATATATGTATATGTATATATATTATTTATATATAATATATATGCTTATATATATTATGTATATACATATACATATATATATATAGGCTCAAAGGTTAAAGCATCTGCCTCCAATGCGGGAGACCCAGCTTTGATCCCTGGGTTGGGAAGATCCCCTGGAGAAGGAAATGGTAACCCACTCCAGTATTCTTGCCTGGAGAATCCCATGGACGGAGAAGCCTGGTAGGCTACAGTCCATGGGGTCGCAAAGTCAGACATGACTGAGCAACTTCACTTACTTATTTACTTATTTTTTTTAGTTTATTCCCCTTGGCAAAGTGAGTGGCAATATTAGAGATGGTAGCTGTTCTTTCAAAATAGACTGACAGAATACATTTGAATCAGTTCTAATGAGGTGGATGACGCTGGAGCCGATTATACAGAGTGAAGTGAGCCAGAAAGAAAAACACCAATACAGGATACTTACACATATATATGGAATTTAGAATGATGGTAATGATAAACCTGTACACAAGACAGCAAAAGAGACACAGATATATAGAACGGCATTTTGGACTCTGTAGGAGAGGGAGAGGGTGGGATGGGTTGGCAGAGTGGCAGTGTAACATGTGTGATATCATAAGTGAAATGAATCGCCAGTCCAGGTTTGATGCAGGATGCAGGATGCTTTGGACTGATGCACGGGGATAATCCAGAGAGAGGGTGTGGGGCGGGATTGGGAGTTCATGTACACTCGTGGCTGATTCATGTCGATGTGTAGCAAAACGAATACAGTATTGTAAAGCAAAACAAACTAAAAAAATAAAAATTAATAAAAAAATCACAATAGTAGCATTAAAGATCACAGATCATGGATCACCATAACAAATACAGTCATAATTGGACAGAGTTTGAAATACTGCAAGAATTACCAAAATGTGATACAGAGACATGATGTGAGCAAATGTTAGAAGAAAAAATGGTGTTGATAGACTTGTTCCACACAGGATTGCCACAAACCTTCAACTTGTTAAAAAAAAAAAAAAAAGCCCTATACACAAAGGGCAATAAAGCAAGGAACACCTGTTCAGGAATAAATAAACATGGAATTTCCATTATCCAAACACCCACACCACCAGCAAGTTAGACTTAACACAGAACTTCAGGAACAATGACTCTAGCTCTCCCCTAAATGAAGGACACCTACTCGGCATCTTCCAGCTGCCCCAAGATCACTTTTCTTCCCTTACCTGCTCTGTCCCTGCCTCTACTTCCTCAAAACCCACTCCCCATGGACCCACTGTGATCAAGCCCCATCACTGGCTGGAAATCTTTCAGCAGANAAAAAAAAAAAAAAATAGACTGACATTTATATGATAAGCAAGGCACCTTTCTCCCACACATATACATGGGAATATGCAGTAAAATAAATTTTTGCTGTTTTCTCCTTGCAATTATATAAATTAAATAATGAGTTTACATAGATTTGTATAAACATGAACACAATCAGTATACAGAACGCTTTCCATCACCTCCAAAATTTTCCTCTTGATAATCACTTTGTAGTCAAACACTCACTCACCCTAACCACTGGAAACCATCAATATTTTCTCTGGTCTTATAGTTTTATCTTTACTAGAATGTTATATAAAAAGGACCTAGAGGAGGGCATGGCAACCTACTTCAGTACCCTTGTCTAGAGAATCTCATAGACAGAAGAGCCTGATGGGCTACAGTCCATAGGATCACACAGAGTTGGGCATGACTGAAGTGACTAAGCAGCAGCAACAGCATATAAAAAGGAAGCAGAGAGTGCACAGCATTTTGAGACTGGCTTATTCTTTTAGCATAACGTCTTTGAGAGTCACCCAGGCATTATGTGTTATTAACAGCTCATTTCTTTTCACTGAGGAGTTAAGTCTTTCATTGTATGAATGTATCAGTTTCTTGATCCATGCATTTAGGAAGGATATAATGACGGTTGCCATTTTTTGGTGGTTATGAATAAAAATGATGTGAAGCTTGTTTATAGGCTTTGATTTGAATATGAATTCTCATTTCACTTCCCTATATAAGTGAGGGATTTCTGTGTCATATGGTAAATCCTTATGTCATTTTATAAGAAAGTCACAAACTTTTCTAGAGCAGTTACACAATTTTGCATTTGTACTGCCAAAGTATAAGTATGCTTTTTACCCTCCATGTTTATATTTTTACAGTGCTTTTCTTATAATTGATTTTTAGTCTCATACCATTGATGTCAGAAAAGATGCTTGATATTATTTCAAACTTTTTAAATTTATTGAGACTTGTTTTGTGACACAGCATGTGATCTATCCTGACAAAAGTTCCATGTTCACCTGGAAAAAGTGTATTCTGCTTCTTTCAAATGGACTGTTATATATTTCAGACATATATATCTACATAGTTAGTTAGTTGGTAGATATGGTCTAATATGGCAATGGCACCCCACTCCAGTACTCTTGCCTGGAAAATCCCATGGATGGAGGAGCCTGGTAGGCTGCAGTCCATGGGGTCGCTAAGAGTCAGATATGACTGAGTGACTTCACTTTTCACTTTTCACTTTCATGCATTGGAGAAGGAAATGGCAACCCACTCCAGTGTTCTTGCCTGGAGAATCCCAGAGACGGGGGAGCCTGGTGGGCTGCCGTCTATGGGGTCGCACAGAGTTATTTCAGACATATATATCTACATAGTTAGTTAGTTGGTAGATATGGTCTAATATGGCAATGGCACCCCACTCCAGTACTCTTGCCTGGAAAATCCCATGGATGGAGGAGCCTGGTAGGCTGCAGTCCATGGGGTCGCTAAGAGTCAGATATGACTGAGTGACTTCACTTTTCACTTTTCACTTTCATGCATTGGAGAAGGAAATGGCAACCCACTCCAGTGTTCTTGCCTGGAGAATCCCAGAGACGGGGGAGCCTGGTGGGCTGCCGTCTATGGGGTCGCACAGAGTTGGACACAACTAAGCTACTTAGCAGTAGCAGCAGCAGCATATCCCTTGAGGCCAGTGTCTGCATAATTATTTCCTATCTATATGATCTGTCCATAGAGATAAGTAAAGTGTTAAATTTTTCACTAGTATCATGTGACTATCTCCCCTTTTATCACTATTTATATTGTATAATGTTTATATATGTATTTATATAATCTCTGCTTCCCTGGTGGTGCAGAGGTTAAGCGTCTGCCTGCACTTTAGGAGACCTGGGTTAGATACCTGGGTAAGGAAGGTCCCCTGGAGAAGGAAATGGCAACCCACTCCAGTATTCTTGCCTGGAGAAATCCATGGACGGAGGAGCTTGGTGGGCTACAGTCCACAGGTTGCAAAGAGTCAGACATGACTGAGCAACTTCAATCAATTATATAATCCCATGTTGAAAAATATCTTCTTTCTTATAGAACAGATTCCTTTATGTAATGTCCTTTTTCTTTCATAAAAAAGTCTTTTATGAAGTCTAGATGGTCTGTTATCAATTAATATTAAAATCAAGATTGCCCAGAGAAATACCAATAACCTCAGATAAGCAGATGACACACCTTTAAGGCAGAAAGCGAAGAACTAAATAGCCTCTTGTTGAAAGTGAAAAGAGGAGAGTGAAAAAGTTGGCTTAAAACTCAACATTCAGAAAACTAAGATCATGGCATCTGGACACATCACTTCATGCAATAGATGGGGAAACAATGGAAAGAGTGAGTTCAGTTCAGTTCAACTGGTCGCTCAATTGGTTGCTCAGTTGTGTCCAACTCTCTGTGACCCCATGAACTACAGAATGTCAGGCTTTCCTGTCCATCATCAACTTCCAGGGCTTGCTCAAACTCATGTCCATAGAATCAGTGATGCCATCCAACCATCTCATCCTCTGTCTTCCTCTCCTCCTCCTGCCTTTAATCTTGGACAGCATCAGGGTCTTTTTCAATGAGTCAGTTCTTCACATCAGGTGGCCAAAGTATTGGAGTTTCAGCTTCAGCATCCATCCTTCCAATGACAATCAGGGCTTATTTCTTTTAGGGTTGACTGGGTGCCATTCAAGGGACTCTCAAGAGTGTCCTCCAACACCACAGTTCAAAAGAATCAATTCTTCAGGGCTCAGCTTTCTTTATAGTCCAACTCTCACATCTATACATGACTACTGGAAAAACCATAGCTTTGACTAGACAGAACTTTGTCAACAAAGTAATGTCTGTGCTTTTTAATATGCTGCCTAGATTAGCATAATTTTTCTTCCAAGGAGCAAGCATCTTTTAATTTCATGGCTGCAGTCACCTATCTGCAGTGATTTTGTAGCCCCCCAAAATAAAGCCTGTCACTGTTTTCATTGTTTCCCCATCTATTTGACATGAAGTGATGGGACCAGAACCATGGTCTTAGTGCTCTAAATGTTGAGTTTTAAACCAGGTTTTAAACCCTCCTCTTTCACTTTCATCAAGAGGCTCTTTAGTTCTTCTTTGCTTTCTGCCATAATGGTGGTATCATCTGCATATCTGAGGTTATTGATATTTGTCCCTGCTATTTTGATTCTAGTTTGTGCTTCATCCAGCCCAGCGTTTCTCATGATGTACTCTGCATATAAGTTAAATGAGCAGGGTGAAAATATACAGCCTTGATGTACTCCTTTCCCAATTTGGAACCAGTCTGTTGTTCCATGTCCAGTTCTAACTGTTGCTTCTTGACCTGCATACAGATTTCTCAGGAGGCAAGTTAAGTGGTCTGGTATTTGCATCTCTTTAAGAATTTTTCACAGTTTGTTGTGACCCACACAGTCAAAGGCTTTGGCATAGTCAAGAAAGCAGAAGTAGATGATTTTCTGGAACTCTCTTGCTTTCTTTGATGATCCAATGGATGGTGACAATTTGATCTCTGGTTCCTCTGCCTTTTCTACATCCAGCTTGAACATCTGTAAGTTCATGGTTCACATACTGTTGAAGCCTGGCTTGGAAAAATTGAGCATTACTTTGCTAGTATGTGAGATGAGTGCAGTTGTACAGTAGTTTGAACATTCTTGGGCTTCCCGATGGCTCAGATGTTAAAGAGTCTGCCTACAGTGCCCAAGACCTGGGTTCCATCTCTGTATTGGGAAGATCCCTTGGAGAAAGAAATGGCAACACATTCCAGTATTCTTGTCTGGAATATCCCATGAACGCAGGAGCCTGGCCAGGTACAGTCCATGGGGTCACAAAGAATCAGACACAACTGAGAGACTTCTCTTTGAACATTCTTTGGCACTGCCCTTTTTTGGGACCGGAATAAAACTGATCTTTTCTAGTCCTGTTGCCACTGCTGAGTTTTCCAAGTGCTGGCATATTGAGTGCAGCACCTTAACAGCATCATCTTTTAAGATTTGAATAGCTCTGTTGAAATTCCATCACCTCCACTAGCTTTGTTTGTAGTGTTGCTTCCTAAGAACACTTGAATTCATATTCTATGATGTCTGGCTCTAGGTGAGTGATCACACCAACATGGTTATTGGTGAGAAACAGAGATTATTTTTTGGGGCTCCAAAATCACTGCAGATAGTGACTGCAGCCATGAAATTTAAAAAAAAAAATCTTCCTCCTTGAAAGAAAAGCTATGACCAACCTAGACAGCATATTAAAAAGCAAAGACATTACTTTGCCAACAAACGTCCATCTAGTCAAAACTATGGTTTTTCCAGTAGTCATGTATGGATGTGAGATTTGGACTATAAAGAAAGTTGAGTGCTGAAGCATTGATGCTTTTGAACTGTGGTGTAGCAGACTCTTCAGAGTCTGTTTGACTGAAAGATCAAACCAGTCAATCCTAAGTGAAATCAGTTCTGAATGTTCATTAGAAGGACAGATGCTGATGCTGAAACTCCAATACTTTGGCCACCTGATGCAAAGAACTGACTCACTGGAAAAGCCCCTGCTGCTGGGAAAGATTGAAGGCAGGAGGAGGAGGGGATGACAGAGGATGAGATGGTTGGATGGCATCACCAATTCGATGGACATGAGTTTGAGCAAGCTTCAGGAGTTGGTGGACAGGGAAGCCTGGCGTACTGCAGTCCATGGGGTGCAAAGAGTCAGATGTGACTGAGCGACTGAACTGATCTTGTCTGCTGTAAGTATTGTTACCCAGCTTTATATTTGTATCCATGTGCATGTAATATCTTTTTTTATATATGCTCATTTTCAGTCTAGATGCCTTTTTAGATCTGAGGAAAGTTTCTTGCAGGTAGCATGTATTTGTGTCTTCCTTTTCTTAATTTAGCCACTCTGTTGTGTCTTTTGATTGGAGCATTTACTCTAGCTACATTTAAAGTAATTATTGATAGGTATGTACTTGTTGCCATTTTATTTGTTTCAAGTTGTTGTTACAGTTATTTTTCTTTCTTTTTTTCCTCTCTTACCTTGTGATTTGATGACTTTAGTGCTATGTTTGGATTCCTTTCTCTTTTTTTGTATATATTTATTAGACTTTTACCTTGTGGTTTACCATGAGGTTCATATATAACTATATATAATCATATATACGATTATTTTAAATTGATTATTTCAAGTCTGGAAACATTTTTTTTAATCTGCACTTTCATCCACATATGTTTTCTTTTCACATCATATTTTATATCTTCTTGCTTTGTTTATCCCTTAACTACTTATGTTGTAATGATTTACTACCTGTCTTTCAGTCTTCCTACTAGTTTTATAAGTTGTTGATCTACTATATTTACTGTATATTTGCTTTTATCAATAAAATTTTTTTTCCTGTCTTAATTTAAATATTTCTGGTTGTGTTTTTTTTTCTCACTATTATTATTTGGCTGAGTTTTGTTAAGCAAGAATATCTTGCTCTCAAGAAAATTACATTTTATTGGATAAATAGCTAGAAAATATAGCAACAGTGTGCAACAGTGTGACAAAGAGTAAAAGAATTTTGTCCTGTGATCAGTAGCATATCTAGGATTATATATCCAGATTCCAGAGAAAATTCATTTAATATATTGAATAGATTCCATTCTATAGGAAGAAAGATACAGAATAAACTGGAAATTTTGCTTGAGTGTTAAACACATGGTCTGTGGTTCAGAAAAAATTTTAGTCTTTGACTGTCACAAGAACTCATTGTTCATTCAGTGAGGTGTTTGATATAAAAATCACACACTCAGTGGCTGAATCAATAAAGGAGGTAAGAACATATTTCATATCCACAAGTTGCTATAGGCCTACTGCAAAAGGAACCATGATAGATAACAGATCCATATCTTACAACCAGCTTGACTTATTGTTTCTAATACACTTCCTCTTCTGCTCAAGGTTTTTTTTTTTTTTCCTTACACCAAGTTGATGCTAAGTTCGTTGGTTAAACCCTTCAGGATTATAGTTTGGTAGGGTGAGGGAAGAAGTTGTGGAATCAAGTATGGGCTAAACACTTTTTTCAAAATTTATTTAAAAAAATAAAATATTATATCAAAGAAGTCAGTTAATTAGGGTAGTTACATTTAAAAAGTTAAGTAAAAATCAATTAAAATCACTATAATTAGTAACACCATTAATAAAATAAAATAGTTTAGTTGAATAAACTAAAATATTGAATAAGTCCAACAATTTTGCCAAGAAATCCTTCTGAGAAAAGGATAAGGCTTTGGTACTGAAATAAGACAGTGCTTATGACAAATATTTCTATTGAGAATACCTAACAGGCTGATTTATGATACTGGTATGAAATCTAGAAAAGTCCTAATTAAAAAACAAAGTAAGCAGTAATCCAAAGAGATAACAAAGTTCAAGAATTACAAATGAACCTCATGGATAAAACTGAAAAACAAGGAGTGGGTTTGGAAAGGATGATAAATATTTATCCTGGTGAGAGGTACCCTGGTTGGAAGCCAGAAGTATGTGATTTAATATAGAGCTACTAAAGGTACAGTGATGTTATGGATAATTTTGATCAACTGTAATATTATGAAACAGTAACAGCAATAGGATATCTGGAAGCTCTTAAATATTTGATAAATGGAGCTTGTGACAAAGATTTTCTCCTTGAGTAAGCTTGAGACAGGTTTCTCTGTGCCTTTTTTTTTTTTTTTTTTCTCCTCATCCTTGGGCCTTATCTTTAACCGCTCAGCCCAATTTGAATAAGAATCCTGCTAAGTCAGTTTTGTAAGCATCTCCATAATCTTGAGATCTCATCACAGTAATTTTCTGTCCACTGAACTCTCCTCATCTGCTCATTGACTACAAGTCACCTGCTGCTTTTCCTGCATTTGGAATTGAGTCCCATCTCTCACCCTTATTAGGATAGTCTTAACACCTAATACAATAGTCCTGAATAAAGTCTTCTTTATGATTCTTAAAATGTTAGAAAGACTTTTTCTTTAACAATTGAGGCTTTAGTCTAATAAAATCATGAAACTCCACAGAGAGTTTTGCATTGAGTGTAGTCCAAAAATGGTCCGATGATGATAAGTGTCACAAAACTCTTTTCATGCTCTAATCTCCAGCATTTTGCAAAATGCTAGAGTAAGACTTACATAGAAAGATAACTAAACTTCATAGAATTATACATTTTTAACCTGAGTTATGAAAACAAGCCCAGTATATGCAAACTTACAGTTAAACAACTTGTCCTAATATCCCTAATAATCATTTGCAACCATAACAGAGCCAAGAGTCAACAAAATATATGTATGAAAAATACATGCTTTAATGTATTTTTTCATGTTTCTTTCTCCTAGAATAAACACTTCCACCTTTTACTTGTTATTGGGCTCTGCATGCAGAACATTCATTTTATGTACGAGGCAGAGTTGAAGTAAATAGTCATGGCCCCTACACTCTTGGAGCAATTTAAAAGAGGCTTTTAAACTTGATTTATCTAACACTGGAAAGAAAATCATGGTATTCTGGAATCTAGACTAAGAAAGTATATTAAAGTCGGGAGAGTGGCCAATACTTTTAAATACACTGTTAGTTATTGATGAGATAAGATTGGTAGAATGGTAGTTAAGAAAGCCTAATTGTAGTATCTGGAGCAGCCATTAAGAGATACCCCATGCCTAAGGTAAGAGAAACCCAAGTAAGATGGTAGGTGCCGCAAAAAGGCATCAGAGGGCAGACACACTGAAACCATACAGAAAACCATCAATCTAATCACACTGGGACCACAGCCTTGTCTAACTCAATGAAACCAAGCCATGGCCACGGGGCAACCCAGGATGGGCAGATCATGGTGGAGAGGTCTGACAGAATGTGGTCCACTGGAGAAGGGAATGGCAAGCCACTTCAGTATTCTTGCCTTGAGAACCCCATGAACAGTATGAAAAGGCAAAATGATAGGATACTGAAAGAGGAACTCCCCAGGTCAGTAGGTGCCCAATATGCTACTGGAGATCAGTGGAGAAATAACTCCAGAAAGAATGAAGGGATAGAGCCAAAGCAAAAACAATACCCAGCTGTGGATGTGACTGGTAATAGAAGTAAGTTCTGATGCTGTAAAGAGCAATATTGCATAGAAACCTGGAATGTCAGGTCCATGAATCAAGGCAAATTGGAAGTGGTCAAACAAGAGATGGCAAGGATGAACGTCAACATTCTAGGAATCAGCGAACTAAAATGGACTGGAATGGGTGAATTTAACTCAGATGACCATTATATCTACTACTGCGGGCAGGAATCCCTCAGAAGAAATGGAGTAGCCACCATGGTCAACAAAAGAGTCCGAAATGCAGTACTTGGATGCAATCTCAAAAACGACAGAATGATCTCTGTTCATCTCCAAGGCAAACCATTCAATATCACAGTTATCCAAGTCTATGCCCCAACCAGTAACACTGAAGAAGCTGAAGTTAAACGGTTCTATGAAGACCTACAAGACTTTGTAGAACTAACACCCAAAAAAGATGTCCTTTTCATTATAGAGGACTGGAATGCAAAAGTAGGAAGTCAAGAAACACCTGGAGTAACAGGCAAATTTGGCCTTGGAATGCAGAATGAAGCAGGGCAAAGACTAATAGAGTTTTGCCAGGAAAATGCACTGGTCATAGCAAACATCCTCTTCCAACAACACAAGAGAAGACTCTACACATGGACATCACCAGATGCTCAACACCAAAATCAGACTGATTATATTATTTGCAGCCAAAGATGGAGAAGTTCTATACAGTAACAAAAACAAGACCAGGAGCTGACTGGCTCAGATCATGAACTCCTTGTTACCAAATTCAGACTCAAATTGAAGAAAGTAGTGAAAACCGCTAGACCATTCGGGTATGATCTCAATCAAATCCCTTATGAGCATACAGTGGAAGAGAGAAATAGATTTAAGGGCCTAGATCTGATAGATAGAGTGCCTGATGAACTACGGAATGAGGTTCATGACACTGTACAGGAGACAGGGATCAAGACTATTTCCATGGAAAAGAAATGCAAAAAAGCAAAATGGCTGTCTGGGGAGGCCTTACAAATAGCTGTGAAAAGAAGAGAGACAAAAAGCAAAGGAGAAAAGGAAAGATATAAGCATCTGAATGCAGAGTTCCAGAGAATAGCAAGAAGAGATAAGAAAGCCTTCTTCAGTGATCAATACAAAGAAATAGAGGAAAAGAATAGGATGGGAAAGAATAGAGATCTCTTCAAGAAAATTAGAGATACCAAGGGAACATTTCATGCAAAGATGGACTCAATAAAGGACAGAAATGGTCTGGACCTAACAGAAGCAGAAGATATTAAGAAGAGATGGCAAGAATACACGGAAGAACTGTACAAAAAAGATCTTCACGACACAGAAAATCATGATGGTGTGATCATTCATCTAGAGCCAGAAATCCTGGAATGTGAAGTCAAGTGGGCCTTAGAAAGCATCACTATGAACAAAGCTAGTGGTAGGTAGGTAGGTAAAGTCACTCAGTCGTGTCCAACTCTTTGCGACCCCGTGGACTGTAACCTACTAGGCTTCTCTGTCCACGGGATTCTCCAGGCAAGAATACTAGAGTGGGTTGCCATTTCCTTCTCCAGGGAATCTTCCTGACCCACGGATCGAACCTGGGTCTCCCGCATTGGAGGCAGACACTTTAACCTCTGAGCCACCAGGGAAGCTAGTGGAGGTAATGAAATTCCAGTTGAGCTATTCCAAATCCTGAAAGATGATGCTGTAAAAGTGCTGCACTCAATACACCAGCAAATTTGGACAACTCAGCAGTCGGCACAACATTGAAAAAGGTCAGTTTTTATTCCAATCTCAAAGAAAGGCAATGCCAAAGAATGCTCAAACTACCACACAATTGCACTCATTTCACATGCTAGTAAAGTAATGCTCAAAATTCTCCAAGCCAGGCTTCAGCAATATGTGAACCAGGAACTTCCAGATGTTCAAGCTGGTTTTAGAAAAGGCAGAGGAACTAGAGATCAAATTGCCAACATCCACTGGAACATGGAAAAAGCAAGAGAGTTCCAGAAAAACATCTATTTCTGCTTTATTGACTAGGCCAAAGCCTTTGACTGTGTGGATCACAGTAAACTGTGGAAAATTCTGAGAGAGATGGGAATACCAGACCACATGACCTGCCTCTTGAGAAACCCATATGCAGGTCAGGAAGCAACAGTTAGAACTGGACATGGAACAACAGACTGGTTCCAAATAGGAAAAGGAGTATGTCAAGGCTGTATATTGTCACCCTGCTTATTTAACTTATATGCAGAGTACATCATGAGAAATGCTGGACTGGAAGAAATACAAGCTGGAATCAAGATTGCCGGGAGAAATATCAATAACCTCAGATATGCAGATGACACCACCCTAATGGTAGAAAGTGAAGAGAAACTAAAGAGCCTCTTGATGAAAGTGAAAGAGGAGAGTGAAAAAGTTGGCTTAAAGCTCAACATTCAGAAAATGAAGATCATGGCATCTTGTCCCATCACTTCATGGGAAATAGATGGGGAAACAGTAGAAACAGTGTCAGACTTTATTTTTTAGGGCTCCAAAATCACTGCAGATGGTGACTGCAGCCATGAAATTAAAAGATGCTTACTCTTTGGAAGAAAAGTTATGAACAACCTAGATAGCATATTCAAAAGCGGAGATATTACTTTGCCAACTAAGGCCCGTCTAGTCAAGGCTATGGTTTTCGAGTAGTCATGTATAGATGTGAGAGTTGGACTGTGAAGAAGGCTGAGCGCTGAAGAATTGATGCTTTTGAACTGTGGTGTTGGAGAAGACTCTTGAGAGTCCCTTGGACTGCAACGAGATCCAACCAGTCCATTCTGAAGGAGATCGGCCCTGGGATATCTTTGGAAGGAAAGATGCTGAAGCTGAAGCTCCAGTACTTTGGCCACCTCATGCGAAGAGTTGACTCATTGGAAAAGACTCTGATGCTGGGAGGGATTGGGGGTAGGAGGAGAAGGGGACGACCGAGGATGAGATGGCTGGATGGCATCATGGACTCGAAGGGCGTGAGTTTGAGTGAACTCTGGGAGTTGGTGATGGACAGGGAGGCCTGGCGTGCTGCGATTCATGGGGTTGCAAAGAGTTGAACACGACTGAGCGACTGAACTGGACTGAACTGATGGGATCAGATGCCATGATCTTCGTTTTATGAATGTTGAGCTTAAAGCAGCTTTTTCACTCTCCTCTTTCAATTTCATCAAGAGGCTTTTTAATTTCTCTTCACTTTCTGTCATAAGGGTGGTGTCATCTATATATCTGAGTTTATTGATATTTCTCCCGACAATGTTGATTGCAGCTTGTGTTTCTTCCAGCCCAGCATTTCTCATGATGTACTCTGCATATAAGTTAAATTAGCCTGGTGGGCTGCTGTCTATGGGGTCGCACAGAGTTGAACATGACTGAAGTGGCTTAGCAGCAGCAGCAAGCAGGGTGACAATATACAGCCTTGACGTACTCCTTGTCCTACTTAGAAACAGTCTATTGTTCCATGTCCAGTTCTGACTGTTGCTTCCTGACCTTCATACAAGTTTCTCAAAAGGCAGGTCATGGGGTCTGGTATTCCCATCTCTTTCAGAATTTTCCACAGTTTACTGTGATCTACACAGTCAAAGGCTTTGGCCTAGTCAATAAAGCAGAAATAGATGTTTTTCTGGAACTCTCTTGCTTTTTCCATGATCCAGCGGATGTTGGCAATTTGAACTCTGGTTCCTCAGCCTTTTCTAAAACCAGCTTGAACATCAGGGAGTTCACGGTTCACATATTGCTGAAGCCTGGCTTAGAGAATTTTGAGCATTACTTTACTAGCATGTGTGATGAGTGCAATTGTGCGGTAGTTTGAGCATTTTTTGGCATTGCCTTTCTTTGAGATTGGAATAAAAACTGACCTTTTTCATGTTGTGCCGACTGCTGAGTTGTCCAAATTTGCTGGTGTATTGAGTGCAGCACTTTTACAGCATCATCTTTCAGGATTTGGAATAGCTCAACTGGAATTCCATCACCTCCTCTAGCTTTGTTCATAGTGATGCTTTCTAAGGCCCACTTGACTTCACATTCCAGGATGTCTGGCTCTAGATGAGTGATCAGACCATCCTGATTTCTTTGCAGCCAAAGATGGAGAAGCTCTATACAGTCAGCAAAAACAAGACCAGGAGCTGACTGTGGCTCAGATCATGATTGCCAAATTCAGACTTAAATTGAAGAAAGTAGGGAAAACCGCTAGACCATTCAGGTATGACCTAAGATTTAAGGGCCTAGATCTGATAAATAGCGTGCCTGATGAACTATGGAATGAGGTTTGTGACATTGTACAGGAAACAGGGATCAAGACCATCCCCATAGAAAAGAAATGCCAAAAAGCAAAATGGCTGTGTGAGGAGGCCTTACAAATAGCTGTGAAAAGAAGAAAAGCAAAAAGCAAATGAGAAAAGGAAAGATATAAGCATCTGAATGCAGAGTTCCAAAGAATAACAAGAAGAGATAAGAAAGCCTTCTTCAGTGGTCAGTGCAAAGGAATAGAGGAAAAGAACAGAATGGGAAAGTCTAGAGATCTCTTCAAGAAAACCAGAGATACCAAAGGAACATTTCATGCAAAGATGGGCTCAATAAAGGACAGAAATGGTCTGGACCTAACAGAAGCAGAAGATATTAAGAAGAGGTGGCAAGAATACACAGAAGAACTGTACAAAAAAGTCTTCATGACCTGGATAATCATAATCAGTCATGATGGTCCCATCACTTCATGGGAAATAGATGAGGAAACAGTGGTAACAGTGTCAGACTTCATTTGTTTGTGCTCCAAAATCACTGCAGATAGTGAATGCAGCCATAAAATTACAAGACGCTTACTCCTTTGAAGAAAAGTTATGACCAACCTAGATTGTATATTCAAAAGCAGAGACGTTATTTTGCCGACTAGATCCATCTAGTCAAGGCAATGGTTTTTCCTGTGGTCATGTATGGATGGGAGAGTTGGACTGTGAAGAAGGCTGAGTGCAGAAGAATTGATGCTTTTGAACTGTGGTGTTGGAGAAAATTCTTGAGAGTCCCTTGGACTGCAAGGAGATCCAACCAGTCCATTCTGAAGGAGATCAGCCCCAGGATTTCTTTGGAGGGAATGATGCTAAAGCCTAAACTCCAGTACTTTGGCCACCTCATGCGAAGAGTTGACTCATTGGAAAAGACTTTGATGCTGAGAGGGATTGGGGGCAGGAGGAGAAGGGGAGAACAGAGGATGAGATGGCTGGATGGTATTACTGACTCGATGGACATGAGTCTGAGTGAACTCCGAGAGTTGTTGATGGACAGGGAGGCCTGGCGTGCTGCAATTCATGGGGTTGCAAAGAGTCGGACATGACTGAGTGACTGAACTGAACTGAACTGAATTGGAGTATGCTTGTGAGAAATGAAAGAGAAAAATTGGAAATGTGAAAATAGACAATTTATTTGAGGAATTTTTCTAGGGAGATAACTAAAGAACTGGGGCAGCAGTTGGTGTGCAAAAGTGGAGAAACGAGTCAGAATAAATTTTATTCATTTGTGGTGTCTTCATTTTAAGATGGAAAAAACACCAGCATGCTTTAAAATGATGAAACAAATATAGTAAAGTGTGAAAGATAATCATGTTGGATTTTAATCAAGGAAGAATTTTTGGAGTAATGGTCTGAAGTAGATAAGACCCTAAATTGGGTTACTGCATAAATGAAGGGACTGACAATACATAAATGCATGCATATGTCATCGAAAGTAATTAGAGGAAAAGCAGAGGAATGGGATGAACATTTTGAGAAATGTATGAATGAGGGGAATCGAGGATGTTCTCAGCCAGTGACCAATAATTAAGGAATGTGTTTGGATATGTTGAGATTATGTATAAAACCTAGATAGAGGACGATGTACTCCAAACGCTAAAATAGACTTGCTTTTTCTCTTCCCACCATTCTCCCAAATTCTCCAAATAAGACAAAATAGAAAGTCTGAGCCAGCCTGTCTGTCTGTCTCTCCTTCCTTCTCTTAGCTGCCCCTAATCACATTGAAGAGGTAACAGGACAAAACAAAGTAGGTTACTCCTCAATGGAACAGAAAAAGGAAGTGAGGCAAAGGGGGCAGGGTAAGAATCCCTACTAAAAGTAAAGAGGGAAGCACAGAACTGCCAGGAAAGGCCAGACAAGCAGATCTATGGTAAATGGATACTGAATTCTGTCACTTGAAACAATTTTTTTTTTTTACTGTCATGTCTTAGATACATGGCTATCTTATTAACTAATACCGCTTCTTGATTATAAAGTCGTGTGTGCATGTTTTAATCGCTGTCATGTCTGACTCCGTGCAACCCCATGGACTGTAGCCCACCAGGCTTCTTGTCCATGGGATTCTCCAGACAAGGATACTGAAGTGGGTTGCCATTCCCTTCTCCAGGGTTATAAAGTCATATCACCAGCTAAAAGGAATAGATGTCTTTTCCATTGTGAAAGACCAGCACCTGCAAAACTTTAGTGTCTTTATGTTTTGAGGTTGTTCTGATTCAACTTTGACTTTCCAGTGAAATTAACAGGGACACAGTCAGGAGTAGTGTATAATTCAATTTTAGGGACTTGAGTTCTACTGCTACTGTGTGACTGCAGTCTAAATAATTTCAAATGCCCTCAGTTCAGTTCAGTTGCTCAGTCATGTCCAACTCTTTGCAACCCCATAAACTGCATCATGCCAGGCCTCCTTGTCCATCACCAACTCTCGGAGCCTACCCAAACTCATATCCATTGAGTCAGTGATGCCATCCAATCATCTCATCCTCTGTTGTCCCCTTCTCCTCCTACCCTCCATCTTTCACAGCATCAAGATCTTTTCAAATGAGTCAGCTCTTTGCATCAGGTGGCCAAAGTACCGGAGTTTCAGGTTCAACAATCAGTCCTTCCAATGAACATCCAGGACTGATCTCCTTTAGGATGGAGGGTTCTAAATGGTACACATGATGGTGACTTTTTCATAAATTGAGTCTTGACACATATTCTCTCCACAGTATTTAGTTTCCTGCTAATTATTAATATGCAGATTTGAATTCACTGAAAGATTTCAATAACTTTAAAGAGTAGCCAATGACTTCTTTAAATTTTTTTTATAGTTCTAGTGCCTAGTATATTTAACAATTTCCAGTTGAACTATTAACAAAAGAAAAGCATTTTAAAATACAATGATGGTGATTTAGTACAGGAATTTTAGTTAATATTGGGCTTTGAATATAGACAGTCTGAATATGCCGTTAAAAAATAATTGTAGTATAAGTAGTGTTATTCCAAGTATGTTATGGTTGTTTGATGATATGACAACCACACATACATATTTATAAGGCTCATATAAATGGAGCCTTCTAGAAGGGGTAGTACACAATTTGCACATGCAAACATGGCACTTCAGGTTTCTGACATGTATTTTCTATGCCATAGAGAAGTGGGAATACTGGTATACATGATATCCATCCTGAACTTCCAAAAGGAGTTGCAGAAGAAAATAACAGTGTCTTTCCTAATACATATGGAATAGTCAGTGTTTAAAATTTAAAATTTTACTTTTCTTTCCCAATATAAACTACTCCATTTTTAGCCATTCCACATTAAAAAAATTAAATTATCCTTTATGGAGTAGTACAAAAATATTCTAAAGGTATCTCAAATACTTTTAAAAGGCTGCTGCTACTGTGGTTATCTGACTCATATCATAAATAGCTGTGCATCTCTAAGTATGAAAAAAAAAATCTTGGGATAGAAGTGAAGCACATACTTAAAACCAGATCTTCTGTCCAGTAGCTGTGTCTGAACAGAATAGTGATAAGCCCCAAATGAAACACCCAACAATAATCACTGTATATACACCAGTCCCCAGTGAGCTGTATATTAATATCTGGCAATTCATGACAGAATTCCTAATTTCATAGCAGCTCTAGGCATGAATAAAGATTTATTAAGGTAGTCAGTAAAATATTCCTAACACCAAATTGTTTTAATTTTCCTATTCTGCTTTAGGAGATTAAAAAAAGCCTGTACTATGATACTAAAAGATACTGATTAAATCAACACTTGGTATCATATTAAGTTAATTTAATATAGCCAAAAGTTAATATCTATCTTTATACTCCATTTCTTTATTGCTAGGATAAAAACTAATGGTAGGAGTAAGGGTCCTTTTTTTTTTTCTTTACTGTCTATCTCCGAGTTTAACCTCCACTCTCTCCCTGCACAGCTCCCTACCATCTGCCTTCATGATGGTAGAATCTCTGGAAGCTTTTCTGTTTTCATGAATAATTTTAAATTAAGAGATTTTAAAAAAATATATTTAATATGAGCTTCTGGTATAGAGAAATGCCTTCTCTTTCACCAGACTTGAAGGGAAATATTTTTTTTCCCTCAGACAGACATCTATCTGACAGATAAAATAGATTTACATACATAATCATACAATTGAGATAGAAGATGATTTTGAAAATGAACACACAAGAATTGACGGTACTATATCTGAAGGCTTATATCTTCATTATCCATTCTCCATTATCTAAGCAGGTTCAGTTCAGTTCAGTTGCTCAGTCGTGTCCAACTCTTTGCAACCCCATGAACTGCAGCACACCAGGCCTCCCTGTCCATCACCAACTCAAGTCTTCTATTCCTATTTCAGCCCTTGTCTGGTAGTCAGGCACATCTCCAGATCAAGATGAACATGTCTAGTTCTCTGAAGACTAACCCATCATCTCAATTCTTTTCTATTGTTCTCCCCATAGGAAAAAGAATAATGCCTTTCCCTCTAAAATGTTCATATCCAAGTGTTTGCAACCTATGTTACCTTACATGCTAAAAGGGACTTTGAAGATGTAATTCGAGTTACTGATCTTAAGATGGGGAGATTACTGTGGACCGAATTTAATCACAGGAATTATTATTTATTTATTTATTTATTGCTGAAAATAGAGGACATTTTCCAGACTATGGTCAGAAAGATGTGAGATGAAAGGAAGATCGGAAAAATGCAACACTGTTGACTTTCAAGATGGAGGAAGAGTCCATGAGCCAAGGAATGTGAAAATCTAGAAAGGGCAAGGATATGGAGTTTACCTAATTTCTTCAGAAAGAAATATAGCTCTCTAACTCTTACATTTTAGCCTAGTGAGACCCCTCTCAGACTTCTGACCTACAGAACTGTAAGTAATAAACTGCTATTTCCTAAGTTTCTGATAACATATCCTAAAGGAAAAGCATTTCTAAGAATAAACATTGCCTTTTTTCCTGTCATTAAAATAAAATCCTGTATTTTAAAGATACCTCATTTGAATATTCTATACTCTGTTGATAAATTAAAAACTTTTTTTTCCATTTCAAAATATGCTTTTCCTCAGGATACCTTTAAAGATTTCCTCTGATTAATTTCAAATATAATGTTATTAATATTTAGAAAAAAACTTGACTCTTTGTGGTGACTTTTCCCATTTCTTGAAGTAGGCCTGTGTTGCTATGAACTCCTCTCTTTGAACCATTTTTGCTGCAATCCATAATTTTGTTATGTCATATTTCTTTCATTTTTCTCTAGGTATTTTTTTATTCTCCTCTGATTTCTTTGATGATCCATTGGTTGTTCAGTAGCATGTTTTTTAATCTCTGTGTTCTTGTAGATTTTCCTGTTTACTCTTATGATTGACTTTTGAACTGAAGTGTGTCGCTCAGTTGTGTCCAACTTTATGACCGTAAGGACTGCAGCCCACCAGACTCCTCTGTCTGTGGAATTCTCCAGGCAAGAAGTGGGTAGCCACTCCCAGTTTCATACAATGTGGTCTCAGAGGATCCCTGATAAAATTTCAATCTTCATAGTTTACTAAAACTTGTTTTATGACCATTTAATGAGTAATCTAGTCTAAAGTACTTTCCATGTGAACTGAAGAATGTGTATTCTGTTACTTTTGGATGGAATGTTACCTTTATATCTATCAAATTCATGAGATCTAATTATTCACCTAAGTTTATTTCCTTATTGATTCTCTGTAGAGATATCTACCCATTGATGTAAGTACATGTTAAAGCCCCCTATCATATTACTGAAAATTTCTGTTTTGGTCCTTTAATATTTGCTTTACATATCTTAGTGTTCCTTTTTTGGGTGCATATACATTTATAAACGTTATTTCTTCCTTCTGGATTAATTATTTTATCATTATATAATACCCTTTATCTTTTTTAAGTCTGTTTTAAAATCTATTTTGTTTGATATGAGTAGAGCTAATCCAGCCGTCTTTTATTTCTATTTGCATGGATTATTTTTTCCCAAACTTTCATTTTCTATGTCCTTTCTTTTGAAATAAGTCTGTTATTGACAGCATACAGATGGGTCTTTCTAGCCATTCAGCCACTTTTTGACCGACAAATGCAGTCCATTTACACTTAAAGTAAATATTGATAGGTATAAACTTACTGCCAGTTTGCTAATTTGTTTACTATTTTTTATTGATAATTCCTCACTGTTCCTTTCTTCTCTTTCATTCTTCCCTTGTGATTTGCTGGTTTTCCTTAGGATTAGGTTTATATTCCTTCATCATTTGCTCTTGTGCATTTAATAGAAGATTGGAGCCACTATGTTGTTCCATGTCTGGTTCTAACTGTTGCTTCTTGACCTGAATACAGATTTCTCAGCAGGCAGGTAAGGTGGCCTGGTATTCACATCTCTTGAAGAATTTTCCACAGTTTGTTGTGAAGCATATATATATATTTATTTGAATTATATATATATGAATTTCCTGTGTCTATATCCAACCTTCCCTCCAAGAGTATGGAAATTAAAAGAACTGACTATAGTTAAAAAATAAAAATACAAATAAATTAACAGTAAATATATTGTTAATGAGGATCGACATTTGGAACTAAAGTAGACCAAAACCAAAGTAACACATGTCTTCTAGCAGCCTCACTAATTTACTGATAAACCATTGAATCCCTATAAAATAAAGTTTGAGCTAACAAACTTCAATGTTCCCTCCATTTTTTTCCTGGTCTCTCTCAACAGTAATTTCCCTGTCCACTACTTAGCATTTATTCTAATCATGCCAGTCTCCTCTTGGTCACCTACTGATACTCCTCTGCTGTTAAAGATTTTGCTCATTTTACTACATGACAAAAGACCACAAGAAGATGAAAAGCAGTGCTGAAGTGTACTTTTTTCTCCAATTTATTGAGCTTCTTCAGAACTGCTCAGGCATAACAGTGATATTTATAGGTCCTTCTATTCATGAAATAGGGAAGGGATGGTTTTCATCTTTATAACTTATATATACATGCACATATTGCCAAGTTATTGGAATAGATACAGTTATGGGAAAATGTATGCTCTTTACTTTTCTTCTATGCAAACAAGAATCATAGTTTATTCATCTTTGAGTTCTGTTGTTTAGTAGATTGCTTTGCAAAGTGTGAAAAGCTATAATCTTGTTAGATAAATATGAAATATATGTACCCACTTAGCATAAAACTATTGCTTCAATAATCTTGGTCACATTTTAGAGGAGTTCTTTGAGATGAGAGTTAAATATACTGTGTCTCAATTTCTTTTCCTTTATAGATGGATGCAAGTATATTATTTTTATAGATTCATTTCTAGTGAAGATCTTTGGATCTTTACATTTACCTCACTACTACTACGACTGCTGCTGCTGCTGCTGCTGCTTAGCTCCTAGACTCTTCTTTAATGTGTAGCAGATGAAATTTTTCCCTTATGAAGCTTAAACTGATTATGTACACTTATGAAATCAGTATGAATATCACAATGAGTCCAGAACATTTTGATTTTCTACAAAAGTAGTTTTTGGTTTATTAATAAAAAACTATACAGAGAGCCTGATAATAGTTTCCATTAATTATTTGAAATATTTGGCACATTTTATTTCGTGGTCCAATTGTTTGATGAAATTCTAGTAGACTATGGTTCATGGAAACCTTATCTTGCATCCTAAATAATCCCTAGTAACAATTTGCAAGTAAAAAAGAACTTCAAAATGCTTTGACAATGAATCTAGTCAAATACATCACTTTGCTTTTGAATCCCTAACATTTCATATGCTGAAGAATTGTTCTTGCTGATCCATGAATGACATTATTCTCATTTGACAATTTCAGCAGATATCATATCTGGAAAAATAACCACTCTTCAGAATGTTGACCCTGATTTTTACTTCTAGTTCATTTTTACTTCAGTGTTCATAAATTGTCTCATTGTAATGATTCACAAAATATTAAAAAGATTATTAAATATTAAACCAAGAATGTAAAGGAATATAATATTTATGGTTCACTTTATCTGTATAAGAGTTACCTGAAGAATACATAAATAAAATTGATCAGAATGTCTCAAAATAAATTAAAAAATATTGTATGCTGATCTATTTCCCCTTCTATTTTAAGTTATTTCATATTTCGTCTGCCTTTCCATAAGTCCTGTAAGTAATTCTCCAGATTTAATCCAGATGGTCTAAATCACCAGATGGTCAAAACAGAAATCAGATTGATTATATTCTTTGCAGCCAAAGATTGAGAAGCTCTATACAGTCAGCAAAAACAAGACAGGGAGCTGACTGTGGCTCAGATCATGAGCTCCTTATTGTCAAATTCAGACTTAAATTGAATAAAGTAGGGAAAACCACTAGACCATTTAGGTATGACCTAAATCAAATCCCTTACGATTATATAGTGGAAGTGAGAAACAGATTCACGGGATTAGATATTATAGAGAGAGTGCCTGAAGAATGATGGTTGGAGGTTTGTGACATTCTACAGGAGGCGGTGATCAAAATCATCCCCAAGAAAAAGAAATGAAAATAGGCAAAACGGTTGTCTGAGGAGACCTTGCAAATAGCTGAGAAAAGAAGAGAAGTTAAGCATGGCAAAGGACTGGTCTCCTTTAGGATGGACTAGTTGGACCTCCTTGCAGTCCAAGGGACTCTCAAGAGTATTCTCCAACACCACAGTTCAAAAGCATCAATTCTTTAGCACTCAGTCTTCTTCACAGTCCAACTCTTAAATCCATACATGACCACTGGAAAAACCATAGCCTTGACTAGACGGACTTTTGTGGCAAAGTAATATCTCTGCTTTTTATTATGCTATCTAGGTTGGTTATAATTTTCCTTCCAAGGAGTAAGTGTCTTTTAATTTCATGGCTGCAATCACCATCTGCAGTGATTTTGGAGCCCCCCAAAATAAAGTCTGACACTGTTTCCCCATCTATTTCCCATGAAGTGATGGGACCAGATATCATGATCTTACTTTTCTGAATGTTGAGCTTTAAGCCAACTCTTTCACTCTCCTCTTTCACTTTCATCAAGAGACTTTTTAATTCCTCTTCACTTTCTGCCATAAAGGTGGTGTCATCTGCATATCTGAGGTTATTGATATTTCTCCTGGCAATCTTAATTCCAGCTTGTGCTTCTTCCAGCCCAGCATTTCTCATGATGTAAACTCCAATATTTTGGCCACCTCATGTGAAGAGTTGACTCATTGGAAAAGACCCTGATGCTGGGAAGGATTGGGGGCAGAAGGAGAAGGGGATGACAGAGGATGAGATGGCTGGATGGCATCATCGACTCGATGCACATGAATTTGGGTGAACTCTGGGAGTTGGTGATGGACAGGGAGGCCTGGCCTGCTACGATTCATGGGGTTGCAAAGAGTCAGACATGACTGAGCGACTGAACCGAACTGAATGGCAAAGGAGAAAAAGAAAGATATACCCATTTGAATGCAGAGTTTCAAAGAATAGCAAGGAGAGATAAGAAAACTTTTCTTGGTGATCAATGCAAACAAATAGAGAAAACCAATGCAAAGGGAAAGACTAGAGATCTCTTCAAGAAAATTGGAGATACCAAGGGAACATTTCATGCAAAGATGGCCACAATAAAGGACAGACATGGTATGGACCTAACAGAAGCAGAACATATTAAGAAGAAGTGGCAAGAATACACAGAAGTTCTATAAAAAAAAAGATCTTCATGACCCAGATAATCACGATGGTGTGATCATCCACCTACAGCCAGACATCCTGGAATTTGAAGTCAACTAGGCCTTAGGAAGCATCACTATGAACAAAGGTAGTGGGGTGATGGAATTCTAGTTGAGCTGCTTCAAATCCTAGAAGATGATGATGTGAAAATGCAGCATTCAACATGTCAGCAAATTTGGACAACTCAGCAGTGGCCACAGGACTGGAAAATTTTCATTTAAATCCCAAAGAAAGGCAATATCAAAGAATATTCAAACTACCACACATCTGTACTCATGTCACATGCTAGTAAAGAAATGCTCAAAATTCTCCATGCCAGGCTTCAACAATACGTGACCCATGAACTTCCAGATGTTCAAGCTAGATTTAGAAAAGGCAGAAGAACCAGAGATCAAATTGCCAATATCCACTGGATCATGGAAAAAGCAAGAAAGTTCCAGAAAAACATCTATTTCTGCTTTATTGACTATGCCAAAGCCTTTGACTGTGTGGATCACAATAAACTGTGGAAAATTCTCAAAGAGATGGGAATACCAGACCACCTGACCTGCCTCTGAGAAACCTGTATGCAGGTCAAGAAGCAACAGTTAGAACCGGACATAGAACAACAGACTGGTTCCAAATCTGGAAAGGAGTATGTCAAGGCTGTTTATTGTCACCCTGCTTATTTAACTTATTTGCAGAGTACATCATGTGACATGCCAGGCTGGATGAAGCACAAGTTGGATATAAGATTGCCAGGAGAAATATCAGTAACCTCAGATATGCAAATGACACCACCGTTATGGCAAAAAGCGAAGAAAAACTAAAGAGCCTCCTGATGAAAGAGGAGAGTAAAAATGTTGGCTTAAAATTCAACATTAAAAAAAATGAAGATCATGGTATCTGGTCCCATTACTTCATGGAAAATAGATGGGGAAATGATGGAAACAGTGAGAGACTATTTTGGGGGGCCCCAAAATCACTGCAGGTTGTGATTCCAATGATGAAATAAAAAAGCTTCCTCTTTGGAATACAAGCTATCCCTATTCTAGACAGCATATTAAAAAGCAGAGACATTACTCTCCCAACAAAAGTCCATCTAGTCAAAGCTATAATTTTTCCAGTAGTCATGTATGATGTGAGTATTGGACTATAAAGAAAATTGAATGTTGAGGAATTGGTGCTTTCGAGCTGTGGTGCTGAAGAAGACTGTTGAGAGTCCCTTGGACAGCAAGTAGATCCAACCAGTCCATCCTAAAGAAAATCAGTCCTGAATATTCATTGGGAGGACTGATACTGAAGCTGAACCTCCAGGTCTTTGGCCACCTTATGCGAAGAACCAACTCCTTGGGAAACACCCTGATGCTCCTCCACAAGACTGAAGACAAGAGGAGAATTGGACAACAGAGGATGAGATGGTTGGATGGCATCACGAACTCAGCAGACATGAGTTTGAGCAAGCTCATCACCAAGGAGTTGGTGATGGACAGGGAATTCTGGTATGCTGCAGTCCATGGAGTTGCAAAGAGTTAGATATGAGCAACTGAACTGTACTAATTCTCCAGCTGATTAGTTTAATTCCTTGAGCACTTATTATGTAATTCCTCATTAGAAATGACACATATCTGCATTTGGGAATAATTTTATTTGGCAAATAATGGACCACTGCATCTGGTATATGTTACAAGCAAAGCAGGATATTAGGCACCAGTATTCTTTGTTTTCAGTCTGTTTCTTAGCATCTCTGAGCCCTTGGTTCAGGAAAGACTGTTTGACCCTCCATTTTCTCTTATTTCATCCATTATGAGCTAGAAAAAAAAGTACTGTGATTTGGCAGATTAACAGCACCTGTTATGACTTCTTCAAGGTTGGTCATTGAGCAGACTACATACCACCAATGTTTTGCAAGGGCTATATTCTTCATGCATTCATTTTAAGACTCAAACGTGCAATACTATTTCTCTGTTTGCTGCATTCTCAGTTTTTTGTGATCCCTGCTGATGAATTATTGAAAACCTTGAAAGTAATGACTGGAATGATACTTTCTCTTAAATCATCAAAATTCACTTTTTGTCAGAGGAGTCCCCTGGACTGCAAGGAGATCCAACCAGTCCATTCTGAAGGAGATCAACCCTGGGATTTCTTTGGAAGGAATGANATGCTTGGGACTGATGCACGTGGATAATCCAGAGAGAAGGTGTGAGGCAGGAGGGGGGAGGCGGGGGTCGGGATTGGGAGTTCATGTACACTCGTGGCTGATTCATGTCAATGTATAGCAAAACGAATACAGTATTGTAAAGCAAAACAAACTAAAAAATAAAAATTAATAAAAAAAAGCATGAGAAGACACATTGCTACTGTTTAAGTGTCTCATTTTGTGACATTTTGTTATGAAAGTGCTAACAAACTAATAGGTAATATTAATACATGTTTTATTATGACAAAACCAAATAGTGAAATGTTAAATAATTTGACAAAGCTTGAAAACAGCAGAGGCTAACTGTGAAGCCAGGATATCTAATTCCAGAGCTTGTCCGTTTAACTCTTTTGCTAAAAGGGGTCATGAATTTAACATAAAGGCAGTCTAAATGATTTTATGATTGTACAGTGAAATTAAGCAAAAAAAATTTTTTTTAAAGATTATTAGAGAATGACCAACTGCTGGAAATTGAAAGATAGACTCTAAATAATTCACTGGTATGAAAAGAATATCAAATCCAAAATTTAAATATACTTTGAACTGAATTACTAAGAAGATACCAAAAATGAAAACTTGTGGGTGCAACTAAAGCAGCCTTTAGATGGAAATGAGAATCCTTAGACATGTATTAAAAAGGAAAAAAATGTTAAGAAATAATGATCTAAGATTCAATTTCAATAAATTAGAAAAAACCCAGTACATTAAACCTAAAAAAGGAGAAGTGAAGAAATAACCAAAAAGAGCTGAAATCAACTACAGAGAAAAATCAAAAGAAAATGAACAAAACCAGACACTGGTCCGTTAAAACCGATAAGCCTATAACAAGATTGATCAAGAAAAAGAGGGGAAATTTTATTCAAGATCATTAAAAGTGCTTATGAAATGAACAAATACCTGAAAAAAAATTAGCCAAGTTGATTAATTACAAACAGAGCATCTGAAAACTCCTAAATTAATAAAGATATTGAATGCATTATTGAAAATTTTCCCCCAAAGAAATATAAGGACAACAAAAGATATGTACTAGAATATTCATAGCAGCACTAATCATAATAACTACTTCAACCTGGAAATGTTCATAAACCAATATGTCGATCAATAAGGAAACAGATATATTAAGTATAGTATTGTATTGAATGGTATACCACACAGTGAGGATAAGTGACATATTTACAGATAATATAGATAAAACTAATGAACATAGTATGAATAAAAGAAGTCAGGCACAAGAGTACATATTGTATAAACCTATTTATAAATGTTGAAAAGAAGAAAAACTAAGTTATAATGTTAGAAGTCATGTTAGAAGTGATTTCCCTTGATGTAAGGGAGAAAAGGTAAGGTAGTGATTCAAATGGGCAGACAAACACTTCCAGGTTTTCATGTGCTGTTTTGATTTTAAATCTGTTTCCATGAGTATATTCCCTTTGTAAAAATGCATTAAGTGGTACACATGATTTTTGTACATTTTATTACTTTAATACTTCAATAAATAATCTGCATAAAACTATAAAGGGAGAATTAAATAACTGTGGCATGTTTTAGGAAGAGAAAAAGTGCCCTTGAAGGATTCTCAGGTTCTCTGATTTTAAAGAGAGTTAAAATTCTAACCAAGCATGTTATATTCTCTAAAACCAAAACAGCAAATTAGTAACACTGAGTTAAAAAACTACTAAACAGACTTATGTGGTCATACCTATACTCAGAGAATGAGATTTGAATGAGGAGGAAGGATGAGAGGGATGGCCTTGTTACCCTGATCACATCCCTGAGGTAAACCATAGCATCCGTCATCCTCAGCGCCACAAGCCCTGGGTCCCCAGCCAAGTTCTATCCCCCCAAGTCAGTGCAACTTGGAGCATTTCTCCCTTATTATTTCCTCTCTCACAACAATCTTTATCTCTAACTTATGCAGTGCTGATATATGAAGATACGTCAAGATCCTTGGGAGTAAGACAATCATGTGAAAAAAGGGCTGCCTTTTCCACCATGAACAGAACACTGCAGACTTTATCATTAAATACTGGTTGCATATATTTTGTTCAGTGAAACCATCCTCCTAAAACCTTGGACCTCCTGCTTTCTTTCCAGGGAAGGGTTTTTTGTTATTTTTGCTTTGTGTTTTTTTTTCTAAAGGATGTCCTCCCTGAATCTTCCTGACAACACATAATCAGAAGCTATTAAAGATTAATAAATTTGGCTATTGTGAGAGTCAATATATTATACATAAATCTGTCCACCTATCTATTTTGTACCTTGTGGCTTATGTGAAATAGACCCAAGCAAGAAACAAGTTTTAAAAAATAATGATCCATTAAGTAAATATTTGATTTAGGAGTCCAGGGAAAAAAGGATGCAGAAAAAAAATAAACATCTTCAAAGAGCTAACAGTAAGATGAGAGATGGTGATATAAATAGATAAATTATTAATCAATGTGATGAGTGCTCTGATATGGATTCACAGAGAGGAACATTCCCCTGTTTAGGATGAAAGGTAGAGCAAAGCAATTAAATACTAGCATTTCAATTAAAATGATAGAATTACTAAATGTATATGGGACACAGAACAGCATTATAAAGTTTAAGTAAAATTCCAGGGGGAATAATGTGTTTGTAAAAATGGGGCACTTCTACTATTACATTTACAAAAAAGGGGAAGTTTCTACAACTTTAATTACATATATATTTCTACCATAGTGCCAGGTATTGAGCCACACATATACCATAATTCTCATGCATAGGTTGATCTTCAAAATAACCCTGAAATTTAGGAATTATTACAGCAGTGTCAAAGGTAAGGAAGCTGAGGTTCAGTGGATTTAAACTTTTGCTCAAGGTCAAACAGCTAGCAATTGGTAGAGTGAGGACTCAGCCCTAAACTTGCATCCAATATTGATATAGTCACCTTCTTATACTACATCATGCAAAAGCCTAGAGTTCCTCAACACAGACATAGACATAATTCACAACAGAAATTAATATGTCAGTGACATACTAGCGAAAGAACAGCTGAAAGATGAAAGGGGGAGGTGAAAGCAACAATCCTGTGTCCTTCATGTAACTGCTTACCCATGCAGAAAGCTGGTCCCATTAAGGAGTTAGAATATATGGCATAGGTAAAATAATTAAAAGGAGCTGAATGAATCAAGCGCAGTTATACTTGGAGGAAAGTGCATTTATTATTCTGTACACCTTGGCATGTATGATTGATGTCAATTTGAGGCTTTATAGAGTAAAAAGTGCTGACAAACAAGTGAATCACTTTATTAATGTGCTATAAAAGGATAAATGAAGCTTGGAAACTTTCTTTGCACTAGGCTCAGCACATTGGGAAGGCTGGGAAAGGTAAACACCTCCTTGGGATGATCTATTGCACCTCTGGCTCAGTTTTTCAACTGTAATCTTCCCTTTGGAGTTCCTAGAGGCATTAGTTATCCATGCTCAAAATTTCAAAATACTTGGTCTTACTTTTGACACATCTAACAATACTTGGCTATGTTATCATATTCATTTGCTAGCCTACAAACCTTCCACTCATCTCTTATTTGAAGTCAGCTTTCCTGAATGGTAGACTTATCAGGTGTCTTCCTCAGAACTTCCACAGAAAATACATGGAATCTGTATATCCTAGGAGGAACAAATCAATGTCACAATGGGAGTCATGGGCCCTCAGAAAATCCAGCAGCCCATCCATTCTCCAACATCACACTCCCATGAAGCTTTTTTGCAACCAGAAACCCAGTTCTATATTCTTAGGGGTTTTACTTTTCCAGAGTTTCTTCTCTAAATGCAAAACTCAAAAGACTGTTATTAAATAAAATATATCTGGGAAAAGCTAGGAAAAAGGTGATAGAATCTCTAGAAGGAATTCAAAGGCAGCATATACATATTCCTTGACCAAGGATAAATGTCCTCTTAGGCTTTCAAACTCCTTGTCAGTAAGCTTTCCCAACTTTCTCAGATGCCAGGTCAGCCTTTCATTTTCTTGAGAACAGACCTGTTCCTCAAGACCAGGAGAAATGGTACCCACTGACAGGGACTGTTCCAGAGAGACGCTGGTATACACTGAAGTCACACATGTGAAAATAAAGTGTGAAAATCCCATGTGATGTGCTGTTCAGGACCTCAGGGCATCTAGGTGAAAATCAAAGAAGGTGCCCTCTCTGGGGCAGGACCCATGGTTCAGCAAATAAACAGCTGGATTTCAGTTCCTACTCCCACCCTTCCCAGAAGCAATTGTGCAGTCCACCCAGAAACCACACAGCCATTCACAAGGTTCTTTGACTAGGCTTTGTCTAGCTGTACTGATTTAAAAAAAAAAAAAAAGGACTAGCCCTTATAGTCAACGAAAGAGTCCAAAATACAGTACTTGGGTGCAATCTCAAAACAACAGAATGACCTTGGTTCATTTCCAAGGCAAATCATTCAGCATCACAGTAATCCAAGTCTATGCCCCAACCGCTAATGCTGAAGAAGCTGAGTTGAACGGGGCTATGAACAGTTACAAGACCATCTAGAATTAACACACAAAAAAGATGTCATTTTCATTATAGGGGACTGGAATGCAAAAGTAGGAAGTCTAGAGATACTTGGAATAACAGGCAAGTTTGGCCTTGGAGTACAGAATGAAGCAGGGCAAAAGCTAACAGAGCTTTGCCAAGAGAACACACTGGTCATAGAAAAAACTCTCTTCAAACAACACAACAGGTGGACTCTACACATGAGCATCATCAGATAGTCAACACTGAAATCAGACTGACTGTACTCTTTGCAGCCAAAGATGGAGAAGCTCTATACAGCAAGAAAAAAAAAAGACCGGGAGCTGACCGTGGCTCAGATCATGAACTCCTTATTGTTGAATTCAGACTGAAATTGAAGAAAGTAGGGAAAACCACCAGGCCATTCAGGTAAGACCTAAATCAAAATGCTTGCAAATATACAGTGGAAATGACAAATAGATTCAAGGGATTAGATCTGATAGTGCCTGAAGAACTATGGACGGAGGTTTGTAACATTGTACAGGTGGTGGTGATCAAAACTAACCCCAAGAAAAAAAAATGCAAAAGGCAAAATGGCTGTCTAAGGAGGCCTTACAAATAGCTGTGAAAAGAAGAGAAGTGAAAGGCAAAGCAGAAAAGGAAACATATATGCATCTGAATGCAGAGTTCAAAGAACAGCAAGGAGAGATAAGAAAGCCTTCCTCAGTGATCAGTGCAAAGAAACAGAGGAAAACAATAGAATGGAAAAGACTAGAGATCTCTTCAAGAAAATCAGAGAGACCAAGGGAACATTTCATGCAAAGATGGGTACAATAGAGGACAGAAATGGTATGGACCTAACAGAAGCAGAAGATATTAAGAAGAGAGGGCAAGAATACACAGAAGAACTATAAAAAAAAGATCTTCATGACCCAGATAATCATGATGGTGTGATCACTCATCTAGAGCCAGACATCCTGGAATGTGAAGTCAAGTGGGCCTTAGAAAGCATCACCATGAACAAAACTAGTGAAGGTGATGGAATTCCAGTGGAGCTATTGAGTGAAAGTGCTGCGCTCAATATGCCAGCAAATTTGGAAAACTCAGCAGTGGCCACAGGACTGGAAAAGGTCAGTTTTCATTCCAATCCCAAAGAAAAGCAATGCCAAAGAATGTTCAAACTACCACACAATTGCACTCATCTCCCATGCTGGCAAAGTAATGCTCAAAATTCTCCAAGTTAGGCTTCAACAGTACGTGAACTGAGAACTTACAGATATGCAAGCTGGATTTAGAAAAGGCAGAGGAACCGGAGATCAAATTGCCAACATCCACTGGATCATCGACAAAGCAAGAGAATTCCAAAAAAACATCTACTTCTGCTTCATTGACTATGCTAAAGCCTCTGACTGTGGACCACAACAAACTATACAAAATTCTTAAAGAATTGGGAATACCAGACCATTTTACCTACATCCTGAGAAACCTATATGTAGAGCAAGAAGCAACAGTTAGAACTGGACATGGAACAATGGACTTGTTCCAAATTGGGAAAGGAGTATGTCAAGGTTGTATATTGTCACACTGCTTATTTGACTTCTATGTAGAGTACATCAGTGAATTGCCAGTCTGGATGAATCACAAGCTGGAATCAAGATTACTGGGAGAAATAGCAATAATCTCAGATATGCAGATCACACCACCCTTATGGTGAAAACAAAGAGGAACTAAGTAGCCTCTCGATAAAAGTGAAAGAGGAGAGTGAAAAAGCTGGCTTAAAACTCAACATTCAAAAAATGAAGATCATGGCATCCAGTCCCATCACTTCATGGCAAATAGATGGTAAAACAATGGAAACAGTGACAGAACTTATTTCCTGTGCTCCAAAATCACTGTGGATGGTGACTTCAGTCATTAATTAATAGATGCCTGTTTCTTGGAAGAAAAGCTATGACCAACCTAGAAAGCATATTAAAAAGCAGAGACATTACTTTGCTGACTAAGGTCTGTCTAGTCAAGGCTATGGTTTTTCTAGTAGCCACATATGGATATAACAGTTGGATCGTAAAGAAGGCTGAGCACCAAAGGACTGATGGTTTTGAACTGTGGTTTGGAGAAGACTCTTGAGAGTCCCTTGGAGTGCAAGATCAAACCAGTCAATCCTAAAGGAAATCGATTCTGAATATTCACTGGAAGGACTGATGCTGAAGCTGAAGCTCTAATACTTGGGCTACCTGATGCGAAGAGCTGACTCATTAGAAAAGACTCTGATATTGGGAAAGATTGAAGGCAGGAGAAGGGGATGACTGAGGATGAGATGGTTGGATGGCATCACTGAATCAATGGATATGAGTTTGAGCAAGCTTCGGGAGATGAGGAGGAACAGGAAAGCCTGGCATGCTGCAAAGAGGTCACAAAGAGGTCACAACGGGTCACAAAGAGGTCACAAAGAGGTCGCAAAGAAGTCACAACGGGTCACAAAGAGGTCGCAATGGGTCACAAAGAGGTCGCAAAGAATTGCGAAGATTTGGACACGACTGAGTGACTAAACAACAACCGATTAAAATTCTAATGTTTCAGGTGAAATTCTAAATGTAAGTTTCTGAAAAGTTAAGACCTTTTGATGTTTCCTTACAATTTATCTTGAAATCTCCTGAGGAACCAGTTATTTTCTTGTTCTCTAAGAATGTTTGGTTTCATCTGTCTCCTACTGCACACTTTGTACCTTTGACACAATACACACACATAGACAAACACACATTCGTGCACACCTAGACATATCTATACCCACTCACCCAGCCACTGATTCCCATATGCCCAGACAAACACAAGCATGTGCAGGTACACACATAAGTATCCACACACTAGCCTGGTGACACACTAGTGCACACATACAGAATTCCATGCAAAAATACACCACACACACCTACAACCATACACATTCACCCATACTCCTAGCCACACGCACACATTCACCCACATGTCCACAAAGATAATCACATACACTCACACAAAGCTGCATTCTTACACTAAGTCACATTCATATTCTTCTTCCAATCACCGATGCCTCCTCCTGCTCACAGACATTGCACAATTACACAAGAAAGTCTTCATACATTTCCTTTTTCAGAAAGCTGATCTCTCAAAATGATCCTTGAGTTTGAGAAATGCACTTATGAAAGTCCTTAGTAATTTTGACTTTTATTGTCCTTATGCTTAAGCTTTTATTTGTTCAACCAAAGATTTTGAATATCTTTCTTTAGAAACCTCTGAAAATAAGGAATAGTCTTTGAAAATGTTCCAGAAATTAAACTTTCACCAATTTCACCTAAGCATTCCCAGCACTGATCAACCAGTTGGCTTACAAATTGTATCACTACCAAGAATAACTTTGATAAGGTTTGAATGAGGCTAAATAATATTTCTTTTCCTCTGCTAGAGGCAAGTCAACAAAGAACCAAAATATTAGGTAGAGTTTACTGTAAATGAAACTGAGTTGGGAGACATGGGTCTGGAAAACAAAGAGTTTCCTAAAACAACCTTGTCCCGAGATAGCCCCAAGAAATTAGCAGCAGCGAACAATGACAGTCCTTTTTCCACAAAGCCAAGGGCAGCCCATGTTTCTACAGAGAAACAAATCTCAAGGAGAAAGTGGTAGGCCAAGCATGCCCTGTTTGTTGTTCCAAACTCATCCATGAGGGTAGCCACTCTCTTCTTTTAAGGAGAAGCAAGGCACAGAGAGGAGAAGGATGTCCCACACTTGGCAACAGACGAGAGTCTCTCCCTACCACTCCTCAGCTTTTCTGTCATCTTTACCTTTTAGGCTTAAATGAGCTGATCCATAAGCAGGGGTGGGAACATACCCCTCCAGGGAAGGGACCAACAGTCCATTGAAATCATCTACTCTTACTTAATAAGACAATTTGCCCTTTTGCTCATCCTTTTTGGACCATATTTGAACAGTAAAAATTTGCTCCCAAAAGACAGTGAAATATGCTAGAACTGCATATTAATTAAATCAACCCCAGAGCTACTTAGGAATTAATGTAGACAATTCACTCTCTATTCTATTTTTTAAGCAAAATTATTCCCAGCCTTGCCCAACATCAACTGTTTGGCAATAAAATCAAAAGGTCTCACAGAGATATAAAGATATAAATGCCTTTCTGGAGGAAATTAGAATCCAACGATTAAAGTTCTAAAGTAGAAACTCCAAATTCTTATGTTAGTATCCAACAACCATTATGAATTAATATCCAAATAAATAAATGTTTTACCCAAATTCTTACTCTGTTCAACTTCTTCTCAGTCAGGAAAGTTCCTGATGACTGGGTAGAATCAGAAATTCTTCTAACAGTGAACACTTGGTGTTGGTCTCCCTGGTATGAATGTTCTTGCAGTGCCCTTGATCTTGACTTAGGTTACATTAATCTTCTAATATGTTTGACATTTTGAGGAGTCCATTGAGTTAATAAAACACAAAAGATTCCCAGCAACTGAAAAACAGCCACTAACTTAAAGAAAAAGCCAATCCTGGTACTTAATAAATCATCCCGGGCACAATTACATTCTAGGTATCTGGTTACTCTTTTAAGCCAAGGGCTGTAGCAGAAAATTCATGGCTTCTAAAAAAAGGAAGGTAGATGGAGATCTTAATTTCAGCTTCATCAGGATACAACTAAGTATGGCAATGACCATACTTAAGTTCACAACCTGTGAACTTAAATTCAATTGAGAAAAATCGTCCAGAAAAATAAATCTAGAAAAAAAATTCACTGTACATAACTGTCTTCTTATTTGGAACAAGGCATTTGAGAGACTTTGCCTTCCTGTATGATTTATAAAATAGCAGTCAAGCCTGTCCCAATCATTTAGATCTTACTTATGATGCCTTTTTTTATTTAACAGATTTATTAAAAAAGCAAAAGTAGTAAGATGTAATGAAGACAAGTTTAGTTTTATGTCCTAAATGTTAGTGTAAAATTTGTTCAGTGGGGCTAGTTCTTACCCTGTTCTTAAAACTCAGACAGATCCCATAGGCACTCTTTGGTTCTAGAAAGCATTGGGGTTACTTTAAGCAGCAAGTTTTCAATTTGAAATCTGAAATATCCAATCCAGTGGAATAAGTCTTCTAGTTTCATTCAAGACTAAATCTCTCCTCCTCCAGATGGAGTCTTTGGCAGAGAGGAAGCAGGAGATGGAAGGTCTAGGCCTTTCCTTTCTACCCCATCTTATGAGGTGAACCCTTCCTCTCTCAATGGCAATTATAGTGTCTCATACACCAAGTTCAAAACAGAGGAGAGGTGAGGGGAATGAGCAGGGTCTATCTCACCTGACTGGCACTATGGAAAGACAAGCTTTACCTGAAAGGACTTAAAGCTGATGTTTTCTTTCTGAGGACTTTGCTTTGGGCACTTGGAGAACCTCTCCATTGCTCGTAGTCTCCTGTCTACAGTTCCATTGACCCGGCTAAACATACTCTTTCCTTCCTCCTTGGCCCCAAGGAACCTGGAAGTCCAGTTTCATTTCCCCTGCTCAGACATGCTTGCCCCTGTCTAGGCAGACACGTGAACAGCTCCCTACGACGTCCCTCCATCTCCCAGGTATGTGACCAACATCTTGTGTAACAGACTCTAGTGCTTTCAGGCTCAATGTTGTATTCAGGAGTATATGGAATTTCCCCCTTGCTATTGTGAACACATTTTTCATTAATTTAATCCACATCCCTATCCTTATGGCTTTCAAATTAGTACCCCAGAGCTTCTAAGCTGCATATGCTATCATCACCTTTCTGCTGGACTCACTACAATAAAGCTGCCATCTTATACTGTCCTTCCCTATATTCCCTGACTCAGAATCTCAGATAAAATATGTGTAAATCAAACTCTATCAACTCCAGAGATAGCCACGAGGGGGGCTATTGTGGCTACCATGAGGATATGCCATCTGCAGACCCCCAGCTGACCAAGGGTCAGAGCTCTGTGCTCTCAGCTCCACGGCTGCATGCGTGGAGTTGTAGCCCTTTGCACAGGCTGCCCCAAACCAATGGTTGAGCATGACAAGGCTAGGAGGAGAGGTTTGTTCTCAGAAACCCAGGATTCTTCTGCAGAAGACTAAGCCCAGAACTCCCTGACAGTCTTGGGAGCTTTCCTCAGAAAGTGCAAAGTTGTGAATGACAGTCTGATGGCTTTCTCAGCCTTCCTTCCTATTTCCTCTCACAAACAAAATTTGCCTGTTTAATTGCATCCTGAGGTCTGCTTCTCAGGAGACCTAACAAGTTTCTCACTCACCCCCCTCTGCCCTTTCCCTTTCCTTCTGACTACCTGGAAGACTCAACTTGCAGCCAGTCCCCTAGTGCTTGCGCTCAGTCTGGTCAATGAGCTGTGGTTGGAACTGACACGTGTCACCTCTAGGCCAGAATATTTACTTGCTGGAGTAAGTAGCACTCTCTTTGCTTCTGCCACAGCCACCGCCAGCTTTTTAGACAGTGGCTGATCTGTCTGAATGAGGAAAATGTGCAGCAAAACCCTCAGCCAGGCCAAAATGGTCACGTGACAATGCAAAGCCATGAAACTTTGCTATTTTAATTCAATGAGATTTAAAGGTTAAGATTAACACAACATAACTTAGGTCACCCTGACTGATAAACTCCTGTTTCATGATTTTCTTCCTCCTCCTGTGCTGTCTCTCTTGATAAAAGGCACTCTCAGGCACTCAGGCCTGTCATTTTTATTACATTCCTTTCCCCGTGACTCTCACCAATGACTAGATTCTATCGATCAATTCTCTGAAAGGGTTCCAACAGCTGTATGATTTTTTTTTTTTTAATTTCCAAAGTAGCTTTCACTGTGATTTTCATCATCTGTTGCCAACTATAAAATTATATTCATATCTGGTCTCTGACTCTCCATTCACTACTTTGTGTAGCTAGTCTTTCTTTCGGCACACTGACATGCTTTGCATATATGGACAAGAGGTCATCCAACTACTCAGACTCTCACTGTTTTGCTACTGAGGCAGGAAAGACAGGGCCAGACCCAAGGACAGCCTCTTCAGATACAGGCATTAGGCAGAAGGGAAAGCCACCTCCTTGCCTTGTACTTAATGAGGCCCTGACACAGGAAGGAATGGCATCTAACACAGAAACTCTGCAGCATCTGAGCAAGAGATTCTGACCATGAAAACCAAGGGACATACACAACAAACATGCGCAGGTTGCTGATGATCCTGGATGACCTTCCATGCGTGTGCTCAGCTAGTAAGGGAAAACAGCTTCGAGCACATGTAAGGTTTCAGGGGACAAATGTGTAACACTGGGAGCTGATACAACCAAGCGCAATCCAGGATACATGCGAACCCTCCCCTCAGTGAATATCCCACCCCTGGTCAAAAAGACCCTACCCATTCAAAGGGCTAAAAATAAGATATAAAAAGGGCATCAACAACCCTTCAGGTGCTCCTCACTCACCAGGATGCCCACACTCTTCTCTGTGTGTCCTTTCACTTTTGCCCTGAATAAATAGCTTCTTTGGTTCCCTGGTGGCTCAGAGGGTAAAGCGTCTGCCTGCAATGCAGGAGACCTGGGTTTGATCCCTGGGTCAGGAAGATCCCCTGGAGAAGGAAATGGCACCCCACTCCAGTATTCTTGCCTGGAAAATCCCATGGACAGAGAAGCCTGGAAGACTATAGTCCATGGGATCGCAAAGAGTCGAACACGACTGAGCGACTTCACTTTGACTTTCACTTTTGGTTCTTTTTGCTCCTCAGTGTGCATGTGTGTCTGTTTCCTTTGTGCTCCTTACTCGAATTCTTTTTGGATATTTTGAGCAACAGCCTGGATTTTTAAAAGGCTTTTCCCATATCACTACTGCTAATTAAAAATTCAAATTCCTTAGTAAAACTTTCAAAAGTATATCCCCAAACTAACTTCTCAATGTTGTCTGGCACTCAACTTTACAATCTCATATATTTCAGGCAGCTTCCTCAATGAATGATTCAACTCTCAGGAAAAAGTAAATAGTGATCACAATCTTAAACATTTTTCAAGTTTTTTTTAAATAAAAAAATTTAAGTTTTTTTAAAATAAAAATTAAAAAATTTTTTTTCACAATTAAAAAAATATTTCACAAGGGCTAAGAGCTATAAATTCCCCCAAATACTATGTATGGGACTGATAAGATTCAGTCATCCAAGGGGAAAAAGTCTTCAGGCTTTTTAAGACTCAAGACAAGTGAATGATAATTTCCCTTGTTAAATTACATTATAAAGCAGTTATAGGAAATCTCCAAACTAGTGATCCAAGGCTCTTTCATCTCAAGACACCCCAACTGCATGTATTTTCTTTACAAGAACTCCCAAATGGAATATTTAAAAATTTCTACCCCTTATAAAAATGTTTATAAGATTTTCTAGAACTATACAGTATTTAAGATGATGGCAATTCATTATAAGTGACTGAGAACTAAGATCCCTCCCTCGTCATTCAGTTACGCATATATTTACTAAACACCAAACACAAGAACAATGTCTTTTCATATGTGTGTCCTAAGCAAATAGTATCCTGTACAGAATGGTCAATAAATAAATGCTGGTTATTGCTAAGCTTTGGGAATACAACATCAATTACTCAATGAACATCAATCAATAGTTCAAATCTTTGGAAAAAACAGTGAAATAAGCATCAAATGAAAATACAAGCATTGTGCTATGCATTTGAATCATGAGAAACCAGCAAGGTTTAAAGCTAACGTTTCATTTGGGCAAGGGAACATGGTGAAAAAGAAAAAGCAATACAGAGTGAGAAATCAGTATAGGCAGTACAAGGAGATACAGAATTATCTGACAGGAAAGGGAAACAGAAAATACACAGAACGCTAGATCAGAATACAGAGCAGAGTAACAGGAAATTTAGCTGGAGAGGTAAATTGTAGTCATATCATACAGAGACTTGAAAACTAAATTAAAAGAGTTTGAACTTAATTTTTTAGGCAACTGATTGAATACTGTAGTACAATAGTGTAACCTAATATATTCTAGAAAGGTAATTCTGAAAGGCTACATTTCTCTAATGACAATATGATCATTGTTCATTCCCTTAAAGGTACCTGAATTACATTGCACTCAACCTAAAGGTCTCTGAATAGCATTGTAGGAATGAGTAGAAAAATGCACTTTTATTACATAGTCCTGTTTGACACGCAATCTGGTTGCCTTTGAGTAAAATATTTTTAGGTAAGTTAATAATAGCCAAATGATCTTACTTCTATTCAACAGGTTTATGAGTCATTTAAAATGATTAAGGACTAAGAAACCATAAAATTGTTCTGACGGATTAAATAGTTCAAGGATAATGGTTATTGCTTTATCAACAGTTTTACCATTGATATGTCATTTCTCTGCTCATCAACGTTCTCTCAAGGCCAAAGCCATTTCTTTTGGGTTGTTGAGTACCAGTGTCCTCCATTCTTGGCAGCCTTGGTTGCTTGCTTCACTGTGGTGAGGCCAAGTGTGCATAAGGCTTTCCAGATTAATATGCTGTGGCATTACAGCAAAGAAAGTCCCTTTACAAATACAGTTATGCAATAAGAATTAATTATTGGAACTGCTTTCTGTTCCAAAGGTTAAAAGCTGACTGTACTGCTTTGATGCCCCTGAGACATATAATAAGCTTTACTATCAAGCTGGTATGGCTTTATAAGTATAACATATGTCTTGCTATGTAGCAACTGAAATACCATAAAAAATCTGAAAAGATGGAATTGATGAACAAAAGTTACATCTCTTATTCAACATATCTACAGACAAAGCAAAGAGAATGCTAGCTGGTAAGAGGAATCTACTGTAGTTTCTTAGACCTGGAAATCATTAATCACAGGAAACATCAATTATATCTAACTTCATAAGAAAATGGGTCAAATTCCACAAAGACACAATGAACCAAAAACCTCAAAACCCATGTGTCTTTTCTACCTTTATGATCTTTCTAATAGGTAAGTATAATGTCAAAAAGAACAACACCATTTTATAAGAACCACATACGATTTAAAGGATAAAGTAGTATAAACCAATTCAAAGCCTCTCAATCACTGTGGCATTTAGTTTAGCAGAGAAGTTAAGGGAGCGTTAATTAATTGCTTAATCACTGCAAAAGGACACGTACTGGGATGGAAGAAATTGTGGCAGCGTTTCAGCAAAAGACACATTAATAATGACTGTTTCAATGTCTCTTCCTCTAAAGGAATGAGACTGCCATTTAACACCATGTAGGTTTATTATGATCACATGCAATTCTATTCTTGTGTATCAAAATAAAAGTACTCCTTAGTTTTGCTATTTGAACTCATGGAAATTGTAGAATAATATACACAACTTTACCCCAATAAGCTTGAAAAAAAAAAAACTAAGAAAATCATACATTTTGCTGATAGCATGATAAGGAGAAATAAATATATTCACAGTTATAAGACATTTCTCATTCCTGAAGGTAAAGCACACTTTTGTCAGTAACTGACATATCAAGAAAAAAGTTAAGAGTAAATAGAAAATTTGAATATAATAAACAAAATTGATTGAGTGGACATGTATACTATAAAATAAATATTTTTTTCAAGCACACACAGAACATTTAGCAAAACACCAATGCCAGGTTGGAAGGCATGTTTCAGCAAATTTCAATGCACTGAAGTCACACATATTTCATATATGTTCTCTGATCAAAGTGTAATTAAACTAGGAATAAACAAACAAGGAAAGGTACAGTAAAAGAGAGAAAACAAAGGCCATACATTTGGAAATGAAGAAGCAGACCGCTAAACACTCCCCTTCGCTGGAATGAAACCAGTGGGGCATACGACAGGGCTGTGGGAAACTAAGACTTTGCTCTTGAACAGCGCACACAAAGACTTGTTTGCCCTGGTCCCAGAAGCAGCAGACTGAAGACCGCATGGTGCTCTGGCTGCCTGCCAGGATGCATGCCAGGCTGCATGCCACTAGCCTACACCAGGTTCAGACTTTAGCTTCTCTAGCTCCTGCCCCGCTCTCCACCAAGGTGGCAAACATCATCATGCTGGGGAGATGACAAACTTACATTAAGCTTCTGCTCCAGACATTCTGGCCCCGGCCCCTCTCCAGTCAAGGCAACAAACATTACCAGGTTGCACACCAGGCTTAGGCTCCAGCCCCTCCAGCTCTAACCTTGCTCCCTGCCAAGGCTATGACATCCAGCATCACAGGTGATAAGTCCCAGCTAGAACTGGGCACTAGCTCTAGCCCTCAGGCTCCAGCCCTACTCCCTGCCAAGGCAATGGTGGCCAGTGCACTCTGAGGGAAGATTCAGCCTGTGCTTGCTTTAGATTGAGCTCTCCCATCAAAGCCACTTGGGTACATACAGACTGCACAAAGATACTCCCCTACAAGGATGTGCATTCAAGACTGGGATGGATAACAGTTTTTCCTAGTTTTAAAGAGACAGAGAGGTAAAACAAAATGAGAAAATAAGAATATTTTTTCAAATGAAAGAACAGAATAAAACTCCAGGAACAAACCCCAATGAAACAGAAATAACTAATTGGACTGATAAAGAATTCAGAGTAATGGTCATAAAAATGCTCACAGAACTTGGCAGAAAATGGTGAGAACATCAAAGAACTAAAATACATTAAAAATGAACCAGAGCTGATGAATACAACAATGAAATAAAAAATACACTAGAAGGAATTAACAACAGATTATATGATACAGAAGAATGTGAGATATATAAAGACAGAATAGTGGAAATCACTAAATCAGAATAGCAAAAAGAAAAGAAAAACTAAATGAGGATAGTTTAAGGGACCTCTAGGAAAACATCAACCATACTAAAACTCACATTATAGGGATCTCAGAAGAGGAAGAGAGAAAGAAAGAGGCAGAAAATGTATTTGATGAAATGATGCTGAAATATTACCCCACTTGAAGAAGAAAGCAGATATTCTGATCCAGGAAACATAAAGAGTCCCAAACAAGATAGACTCAAAGAGACTCACACCAAGACATATCTTAATTAAAATCATAAAAGATAGACTTTTAAAGGTAGCAAAGGAAAAAGAGTTACATTCAAGGAAACTCACCATAAGGCGATCAGCTGGCTTTTCAGCAGAAAATTTTCAGGCCAGAAAGGAGTGGCATGATATATATAAAGTAGTGGTGTGTTATATTTTTTAAAAAGAAAAATAAAACCCCCTGCAACCAAGGATACTCTGCTTTTCAAGGTTATCATTCAGAATTGAAAGAGAGTTTCCTAGATGAGCAAAAACTAAATGAGTTCAACAGCACTAAGGTGCTTAGCTGCTCAGTCATGTCTGACTCTTTGCGACCCCATGGACTGCAACGTGGCAGGCTCCTCTGTCCATGGGATTCTCCAGGCAAGAATACAGGAGTGGGTAGTCAATTCCTTCTCCAGGGTATCTTCCCAACCCAGTGATTGAATCCAGGTCTCCTGCACTGCAGGCAGGTTCTTCACTATCTGAGCCACCAGGGAAGTTTAATCACCACTAAACGGGCCCTATAAGAAATGTTAAAAGGTCTTCTTTAAGTGAAAAAGAAAGGGTTATAACAAGACATAAGAAAATAAATGAAGGCAAAAATTAACTGGCTAAGGTAATCATATGATAAAGGCAGTGGATCAACATTTTAAACAAGCTATCTAAAGGTTAAAAGAAAAACTGTAAAATCAACTATAACTACAATAAGGAATATACATAAAGATGCAAACTATGAGACCAAAACATAAAACATGGGAGGGGAGACTAAAAAAGTAGAGATTGAAGACAGTGTTTAAAACTAAATAACTATCAGTCTAATACATATATAAATTTATATATATATGAAGGTGAAGTTGCTCAGTCGTGTCTGACTCTTTGCGACCCCGTGGACTGTAATGTACTAGGCTTTTCTGTCCATGGGATTCTCCAGGCAGAATACTGGAGTGGATTGCCATTTCCTTCTCCAGGGGATCTTCC